>NDGN011428565.1:0-11940 GCA_002564285.1 Tympanoctomys barrerae | reverse complement strand
TCAGGTAGTGGCCTCCACATTCTTGGTAAAAGCAACAGGTGTGGAATTTCTCGCACTCCTCTTTGGCCATGCGTGGTCGTTTTCGGTAAGGGCAGTCTTGGGCCATGAACCACTCTTGGGCAGAGGTGCTGCCGAAAGAGCAGGCTGGAAAGCACCAGTTACTCTGCATGATGATCTCGCCATGGATCCTCTTCATCAAGTTGTTTATAAGAACAGATCTTCGGAGGTACACTTCAGGATCATCGATGAACTTTAGCTTTTCTAAGGACATATAAAGGATGTGGGCTCGTTCCTCAAAAACTGAGATGGTCTAAAATCAAACAATAAAAGACAGAGACAGAGAAAGAGAAGGGAGAGAGAGAGAAGAGAAAGCTTAGAAAACAGACTGTATAAAAACACCACCACATATGGCAGCACCCAGGTCTGGGAATGTGCTTTTTTTCCCTCTAGGGGTCCACAGAAATAGCGGACCCCAGTGCTGCCGATATTCTTCATCCTCACTTGCTGGTGCCCACCTCCTTCCTGACACACCGCGTGGTCAAGCACCAGGGAATCAGCCCCAGTGTAGACCTCAGCGAGGACAGGACAGGCTGTTTGATCTTTCCTTGGCCATGGGGGGATGACACTAAGAGTCATAACTAGTACAAGCTGCAGTCCAACTAGTCAGGAGAGCAGTTATTTTGGTAAGCAAAGGAGCAGTGACTAGAAGCAGACAGAAAGGGATTCTGGGTGTTGGTTCCATTTTAGTTCTTGATTTGGATACATCTGACATAGGTATATTCATGGCTGAAATTTGTCACCCTGACTTCACTTGTAAAGTCTTTAATGTGTACGTACACAAATATATATGCAAACAGGCATATACTCTCATATATTGCACACCTAGGTATATTTTTTAAAAGATGTCAAGATGTAGGTCTTAATGGGTAAGCTCCCAAGCTGATCCACCATTGAGGAGCTTGATATTTGGCTTTTGTGGTTGTCATTTACTCCGCTGAGTTTCATACTTGCAAGTATCCTTGCTTGATAAGAGGATAACAGTAACTAATGACTCCAAATGGAGACACAATCTGAAGTTGAAAGACCAACTTATGGGACCAGGGAGAAGAGATGAACTCCTGAGCTATGAAATCCATGACTGTGTGATAGTTGTGCAAATCCAGCAGTGACTAGAAAACTGCTACAACCACAACACAAAAACCAAAAAGGAAATAAGCTGCTCATGTCCTGGGAGGTCAGCACTTCCAGGTCATGAAAAAAGCAAACTGGTGGCATAACCTGGGAAGTGCAAATCAAACCACTGCAGACTGATCAAAGCTGATAGACCAGCGGGCAGGGGCAAGCTCAGTACTTGCAATGCATGCTGCTGTCTTTTTATAATAGAGCAAAAGCAGCATCTGAAGCATAGGGTGGGTGGAAGCAAGAGAAGACAGAGAAGAGGCTTCGCTGAAACTCTTCTCTAAAGTTCAGGGAGCCATGGTCTGGCTATGCCCTCCTTGATCAAATTGACAAACTGTTTTTGAAGGAAGCATGCTCTAAGAAAAAAGAACTGATGTGTCCAAAGCTTAGGTGCTAGCTCCACAATCCCATTCACTTTCCCCGTCTTACTCTTTAGGCTATATGCAAAAAAGATGATTTCGGTCTTTACTTGAGAAAGAATTCCATATTTTGACAAACTCTAACATACTTACTGAAGGCACATGAAGCAGATATTTGCACTGCACACACTCATTGGACGGATGGTCACTCCCAAAGGCTCAGGAAAAGCCCTGGGAAAATACCTGGCTGGGGGCACCAACAGAGGTGGCATTGGCCTCTAGGGGCGGAGTTCAGCCTGGGGAGGCACATCAGGAAGGAGGATGTGCATTTTGCAGCACATAGGACTTAGTGTAACTTGGGAAATATTAAATCATACATTAAAAACAATCCACTAGTGGGTTATATAACTGTTATCTCTGGGTCGAGTATCTCTTTCTGGCTCTCTCTTCGAGTACTTGTGAAAAATAACACAGGACCCAAAAAAGTGACAACGATGAATGTGGTTCTACAGAGAAGTGTCTCGTTTTCATGGCTTTGGGTGAAACAATTTATTTTTTTGGAAATGGATCAAGCAACTGTTACTAAGTATTTTAAACTCTTAATAAAAATAATGACTATTAAAAAAACATACTTTATGGCTACAGCTGCTGAGTGGTGGGTGAAAATCCTCTTCTTCCACATACTTCCTCTTAAAGTATGTAATCTTGGATGTTGTTATAGGATTTGAAATTCCCCTGTAATGTGATCCTGTGGTAATAAATCAGATATGACAAATGACATGCGGTTTGCCAGAGGTTCTCCAAACAAACTACTTTCATTTCCTTTCTTCCTAGAGAATAACTTGGCTGCATCTTTGTCTGTACATGCAGTGATTAAAATTAAACATTTGTCTTAATAGTGGCTATCATACAAAATCCTGTGGCCCAGGACAGGCTGGGATTTCTAGGCAATTTCAGAGGAAAATGACTTTCAACATTTACTAAATACAATCTTAAGTCTGTGTACAGACAAACACCAAAATTTATTAAGTGAGGAATGCTAAAAGGTTTGAAATGCTATCAGTATTTATTCACTGTTTCATTAAATCCAGACAATATGACACCACTATTCAAATGGAACCACTGATAACCGAGCCACTTTAAAATATTATGAATGGCTCCAGGTAGTAAAAAGATGGTTATCTGAACATTGGGGTTAAAACATTTCTTTTTTAACATACAAAAATTTAAACATTTAAATACAAATTTTGTGTAATTAAAGGTCCCTTTCATTCTTAAAATTTAATGTCAACTGTGAATAAATTTGGCCTAAATTTTAAAGGCCACACCTTTTATCTTTTTGACAAAACATACTTTTCTGAACTCTTCCTTTATATTTCACTTCTTTTTTAAAAAAAATAGCTTTCACTATAGAAAAATACAAAAGAGTACATCTTAGATTATAACAATAATGAGGAAGAAGGTACTTCTGTTTTCTTGGCTTTACTTTGTTTTCCTTTGTTTTAACACTACTAAAGCCAACTGTGAGCTGCGTGGACCTCAGCTGCCTGCCCGAAGTGCAGAGTCCCCGTGAAGACTTCACTGTCAGCCGCCAGGGCTGTGTAGCTCTGAGAACCACTCAGTTCCAAAGGAGAGAAACCAAAGTGCAGCTTCTAAGAATGCAGACCTTGCTGATTTGTAGGGAGCAGCACAGGTAGACAGGGGTCGGAACGCAATTCACACCCACCGCTGCCCCCCAGGAGCCGTCTGGTTCAGGAGAGGCAGCCTGGGAGCTGGAGCTGTCAGCTCTGAAGGGCGCCCCAGACACACCTCCATCTGTCTATCAGGCTGGCTGCAGAGGGCAAGGGAAGGTGAAGGGCAATACCTGCCGGAGGGGGACCAGCTCCCCGGTCTCCCTGCAAAGGAGCTTGTGTTGGCCCAGGGGGGCTCGGGCCTCTGTAGTTCTCAGCCTCCCATAGCGTTTGATACCCAGCAATTTCAGCAGCTCCTTCTGAGACAATGGGCTCGCAGAATCTATTCATGGACAGAACCAGAGTCATCTCTGACAGCCTCAGATCTGGAAAAAGATAAGAAAAAAGAAAACGGCTCTAATCAAGAGCAACCAGGGGATGGCCTTGGCATCTTCATTTCTCTGCTTTGAGAAACTTAAGTTACTTCCTGGTCCTTCCCTTCACCCTGAACCATTTGGTTATTTTTTCCAAGAAACCTCACCAAACTCTTGCTGCTATTAGCTCAGCCTCCATGTTCAGCAATCTGCATCTCAGGGCGGATCTCTAAAACCCTATCTCTTATTGTTCTCAGATTCCCCTCAGCCCTCTTCGAGACAGCTGCTTTGCCTCCTGAACATATTTTCCTCCTGACCTTCCTGAAGAAAATGTACCACTACAAGGCCGGGCCAAAACCCTTGCACTTCCTTTCTATTAATAAGGCAAAATCAATTTTCTAGTCAATCCCCTGGGAGTCTCCTTGGATGAAACCCACTAATCAATCAGAAGAAAAGGGTGAGGGAGGCAGAAATCCCCACCGAAATCCCAACTGCTGCTTGGAGGTGCAGTCTGTCCTGGCTCTGTCCCCTCCTCCTCTCATTTCCGCAGGCTAGTTCCTATATAGCATTCAGGGGCTCCTCGGCTTTCTCTTCCCAGAGCCAGGCAGACAGAGACGCTTGGTAGTTGTTTCCATCAGCCCTGATCGGCCTGAACTGGATCTGCCTCCAGTCAAAACACTGAGAGATGAAGACAGAAAATTGGCTCCAGTTTCCAGCCGTGAGTTGCAGTCCCTCAGGAGCCAAGCACAACATCAACGGGGCAGGCGGAATATTAAACAGGAGCCAGGGCTCCAGGGCCAGAGGCAGCCAGCAACTCTCCACTGTAAAGCCCAGACACAGGCAGGAACTTTCCAAGAGGCAACGCATCCCTGCCCTGTTCCCAGTTTACACCCTGCCCTCAGGACTGCGGGTAGAGTAGGGGCAGCCATGTCCCTGCTCTGTGATGTGGGGTTTGAGGTCAGTTCTGGGGGGCCAGTGTTCTCACTTGGCTCTACACAAGAGTCAAGGCAGGATCTAGGGTAAGCTGATGGGAGCACATATGTGACAGCAAAGCAAAGACCTACATCCACAGACCAGAGATGACAGCCAAGCAGCCTCACAGCCTAGGAGACCCAAACCTGCACTCTCGCACTGCGGTTTCAAGAACTGTCACAGAAGTGATGTCAGGCTTGCTTTCTGAAGATTGATTGTCTTTCAAATACACACTAAGGGTCTAGTTCTTTCATTCTTTTCCAAATTATACAGCTTTAATGTTTTTGGTAAAAGGCAGATCCAGCAGGTCCTGAGGGAGACTGTTATTCTCTGCATGCTATAACAAGGGCTCACTTCTAGGCACAGGAGAGGAAAATCCAGTATTAGGAAATAGCTCCATTAGTGACAAAGTCCTTCTGGCCAACAGAGAGCTCTTGGCATAGGGAATAGAGTCTCTGACCAGGCCTCTCCCTTCCCAGTCCCACTGCAGACAGGCAAGGTATCTGGGTGAGCAGGAGATGAGGACCTAGTTGGCTTTGGCTGCCCCTAAAGAGACACTGGCAAGGATTTATTATAAGAGGAAAGAGAGGTTCAAGTAACTATGACTCCATGAAAAATGGGAGATGCCATTTGTTTCTCCCTTCGAGTCATCAACCAAGAAATTTAGCCTCTGTTGATTAAACAAACTAAGCCATTCCTTTTATCACCCATCAAATCCTACAGCCCAGCAAGGTATTATACTTCATGATACTTTATTTCCTGGAGACACTCATGAAATGCTCCAATTTCTTAACTTACTCTAAGAGACGATTGTATCAGGAAATACTATTGCCAGGAGCATACAATCATAACTTTTTATCAGAATCAGCATCTCTCTCTGTCTCTCTCTGGTGACAATATTATTTTCCAGCTTGAAATTTATTCTCACTTTGGTGCTGGGTTCTGGAAGAAGACCCAAGCCTTTGTCTAGTGCAACTTTTACTACAGAGCAACAAAAGCAGGTTGACAAAAACCCATGCTTCTTAAGAAGGAAAAGCATTTACAGGCCTCCGACAGCAATTACCTTCCTATACTAAGACATTAATGAGCCCTGTGCTGTTTTATGTTGGTTAGAGTTTGTTTATCTTGTAACAAAGCTTGAAGAGTAGCTTTTTGGGGTAAGAATTTCAGTGTTTCTATTTGTCAGTATTGTTTCCAGCATATAAAACTCCATCATTATCCCTTAGAACTTGAAATGTGACATAATAGTTTTTATCTTGGCTTTTTTTGTTTACAACATCTAATTTCCACAGTTTTTCTTTTTCTTGAATTGGAAACCGTTACACACAAAATCCTAAATGAGAGAGACTGAGTTCTGCGAGTGATTTATGTAAGTCTGACTAACACATGAATGAGTTAGGGTTATTTGGGAGTGGGGAGGAGATTTTGTAATTGAGTCTTCACAGGCTACTTAAAACTTACACTGGGATGTTAACAAATTAAGAAGGCAAGTTTAATGTTCATGAAATACTGTATAGCACTAAGCACCAGTATTTAAGAGTTAATTTGTTCTACATATAGAAAGCCAAGTTCACTATTATTGTATGATGTTTTATAATTCTGCTGTGGAATTCAGAAGCTCATGGCCACAGATTTGTGTGCTATTAATACTAATAGAGCCAGATATATAATGGCAATTTTTTAACATCAAAAGTGAGCGGATTCCAAGAGTATTAAAGTGTGTTTGTGTATGGGTTTAAGAAACTTTAAGAAGCCCTAAGCTTTCATCTTCAGGCTTCTTGGTGTCTCCTTTGTCACCCAAGAGGCTGTAGGGAAATGATACTGAAGTATCCTTACAAGGCTGAGGGGTGTGGGAGTGTCCCAAGCACAGGGCCATAGTAAAGTTAGCAGGCATTTCCATACAATTGGGTTTCCTCAGGCAAGCTGGGTTTATTCTTAGTTTCACTAGCACACTAACAGAGGAGGAGAGCTATGGATTCAGCCCACCCCTAATCTCCAGGATAGGAGTGTGGGGGTGGTGCCTGGTCATTTTTGCCTTCCCCCACCTCCTATCTGTCATTGAAGAATATTTAAGAATATTTTATTAAGAGCATTATAGCAGTTGGAAGACTGATTCAACCCTAGAAAGCTTGGAAAGAAAGGTCAGCTTATTTCCAACGTGCTCTTGACACGGCCAGTCTTAAATACTCTGCCCAGGTAGAATCAAGCCCTGGCCTCAGTATAGTCCCTAACAAGATCCCAAATGCTTGCCTGCCGGCGTGGTGCTGGAGATCTGGGTCGGCAGAACAAAATCCTTCAACCCTTCCAAAGAGACAGTTGTGGTTTCTCTGCGGATCCCTGCAGTACGCCTGTCCTCCCTGGGAAGCACGTTTCTGAGATGCAGTTGAGAGGGGCAAGGAGCTTTAGGCTGCATCCTGGAGCTGGGGAAGGCCGGTGCAGGGCCAAACAAGGTCAAGGGGGTGCGGGGTGCAAGCCCGGGGCGGCTCTCCTGGCCCATGCCTGGAGTAGGGTTGCGGGCTTGGGGTTTGGCCGGCCAATATCCCGCGGGCAGGCTGTCTGCAAGCTAGAGGCTCCGCTGACACACCCCCGGACCTGTGCAGCCTCCGGGCCTCTCCCGGACAGCGGCAGCACCTGGCCCCCACTGCGCGGTAGTCGACACCCCAAGTGTTAGGAACAAAGGCAAGTTGTCTCTGCGCCGTGCCGAGCCCAGTGCCTGTTCTGGAGAATGAGCTATTCTCCGTCTTAAGTTTCCTTCTAAGGGAAACAAACCCCAAAGGTAGGATTCCAGGAGAGTGACTCACGGCGCGGGCGGGCTCGGCTAGACTAGCCCGGCCCGCGCCTCCCGCCCTCGCCCCACCGGACCCTCGCGAAGTTGCGGCCAAGGAGGTGAGCCGGACCGCGAGGTGAGCCGAGGACAGGGGCGCCGCCCGCAGCACGGCTTGCTCGGCGGCCGGAGGAGGCGGGGGCGGAGCGGCGGGGACCGAGGTGTCAGCTCGGCGGCGGCGGCCCAGGCTGCTTTCTCCGCACGCGCGCTCCTGACGGCCGCCCCTTCCCGCCCACCTGCCCGGCGCCGCGCGTCCTGTCCCGGGTGTCCCTCACGCCGGCCCGGGATGGAGATCGAGCGGCCACCAGGGTCCCCGGGTCGCCCAGGCCCCCGGCCGAGAATGTGCCGCGGCGAGCCCGTTTGGTGACCCGGGCGCGGCCCCAGGCGAGGGGGCGCGGGGGCCGCGTGGGGGGCCACGTCCCCGGCCAGGCTCTTACCGCGGGGTCCGCGGGTGGGCGGCGGCCGCACTCAGCTCCGGGGCTCCGCTCCCGGCGTGCACTCGGGGTCCCGGCCACGGCCCGGTCGGCGGTGGCCGAGGGTCCCGGCAGGTCCCGCCGCCGCGCTGCAGACGGTTATGGTAATGAGCGACTGCGTCTAGCGCGGAGCGCGTGAAACCCGTCAATCCTGTTTGCCATTTCCCCGCGGATTTCCGCGCTGAGGCTCTGCAGGATGCCCCCGGGGCGAGCGAGGGAACATGACAGCGCCGCGCTCGCCTCCTCCCTGCGCGCCCGCCGCCGCCGCGCCTCAGCACGCGGGGCGCCCTCCCTCACCCCGCCAGCCCGCCCCTGCTCCCTCCTTCCCGCTCCCTCTCCCTCTTCCGTCTTCCCGCCCTCCGCCCCTCCGCCCTCCCCTCCCGCGCGGTGCCCGGGGACGCGCGGGCCCAGCTCCAGCCCGCAGCCAGACCCCACGCGCTCTCGGCTCCCGCCCTGCGCCCCGGCTCGGCTCCAGCGGAATAATGCATCCTCTCTGCAGCCTTCTGAGACGCCTTGCCTTTATTTGGCTTAGTTTTGTTGTTGTGTGTGCTTGTGATTAAAAAAAAAAAAAAAAAAAATTCGTGCCTTTCCCACCCTTTGCAAAAGACTTTCTTCTCCTCTGCCACAGTAAAGGCAGACGAGAAACAGATGTCTGTGCAGGACCGAGCAGTTACCCCCATGCCGCCGCCCCGGGCTGCACATGGAGGAAAAAGCAACCTCGGTCCTGTGGCTACTTGGCTGGGCGATTCCCTCGTGGAGAACCTGAAGGAAATAAAAAGTCGTGTGGAAGGTTGTCCTGGGTGTAGAGGTGTAATTTAAGCTGCAGCATCACATTATTTTGCAGGTAGTGATTTTCTCCTACATTAGATACCATTAGAGTTTGGTTTCTGAGACAGTAATTCATAACTTCTGTCTAGGGACCCCTCTCGGGTCGAGATGGGTCATTTCAGGTGTAACGAACGTGGAGCTCCGAAGGCAAAGACCGAACAGAGTCGGCGGAGGGCCCTGCGCTAGAGGGTTACAAAGACAGTAGTGTTTGTTTACTGCTACTATGCCAGATGTGCTAAATATAACCTTCTTTAAACCAGAGATCCTCCGACTGTGAGAAGCCAGACCTCTAGCTGGCTCCCTAGGAATCCAGAGACACAGACGGAAATGCGGGGGCGGGGGTGGGGGCAAGATCAAGGAATCAGGGTGAGGATTAGCATCTGCAGATTGAACTCTATCTAATTTGCATGTTTATTTCTTAGGATTGTAATTAAATTTGTGTAATAAATGTTTTCCATTTCATTTGTACACTTAAAATTTAGGTGACTGACATACAGTTAAGTGAATTTCCTTTTTTTTTTTAAGAAAAAAGGCAAATGTGGTCTATTTAATAAAGCAGCAAACAAATACTAAGCATAATTAGAACCAATCTATTTTGAAGGTGTTTCTGTTGAATTTTGTACATTAAAGATACTCAGAGATTTTAAGGGTATTAGGAAGCTGAAAGAAGGTAATTATGCTGAAAACAGACTAACTCAACAGACTACCAGGAGCTTTATTTCATTTTTTCCAAAAGACATTCCAGGGTTGTATGCTTAAAATTGGGAACTGAGCATCCGTCTTGGCTTTATTCTAAACCATGTTAAATCACATTGGCACATGTACCACGAAGGCCATTATGACAATGCTGTAAGAACTGTAAAGATGCCAGCTTTTTTATTTTTATTTTTTTGCAATCAGTGAGAGTCGCGTCCAAGTTAAGAGCAGAATATCATTTCCACCTGGGTGGGGGAAGAAGTCAAGGAAAGACACAGGGCATTTAAAGCAGCATAAATACTTGAAAACCCAAATGGGTATCTAAAACTGGTTATTTTCTAACTCAAATAAAGAACTAAATGTGAGGGCTTGGAGGCATGGCTTATTATTGTTTTTATCTCTCTATATTAAAGTTTTATAGCATTTAAAGGACTATGGGGAAATCCCCCCACACACTTGGCTGTGTCAAAATGCATAAAACCAAAAGGAGCAAATTAAGCATAAAATTGAGAAATAACATGAGACCAAGAATCTGCATGGGCTGTGCTGGCATCTCTGGTTCTGTCTGTTTGAGATGTAGCCTTCTGGGTAATTGGCATTGCCCCTGGGTGGCGAAACTCTTGGCTTTAATGGTTAAACAAAATGACATCAAAACATGAGAATCAAATTGTAATTCTGTCTTAGTTACTTTTCTCATTGCTGAAACAAAACACCTGACACCCAACATTAAAAGAGGAAAGGTTCACTTGGCTCATAGTTTGTAAGCAGCTGGCTCACTCCAAGGCAGGGGGTCTGGCAGAGGGGATCACAGGGGAGAGACAGTACACAGCAAGCAAGCAGGTGAGAGCAAGCAAGCAAGCAGCCATAGCAACATTCTTCTGTCCCTTTTATACTTGTCTAGGCTACTGGGATTACCAATTAATGGACTAATGTAAGCACACACCCTTGATCCCAGCATCACATGCTCCATTCAGCCACCACTGAAAAAACTCCACCTGTGACAGCATGAGGCTTTGTGGGGACATCTAGGCACAAGTCATGGCAGCAGCACCTTTGCAGTTCTTAGTAGGAACTTGACCCTGTGCTCTTGAGACACGTTAGGTTAACATGGTTTGGAGCCCTAGTTTTCATACTAAGCTTAACGTTTTCTGAGATCCAGTGGCCAGATGTCAACAGAATGACCCTGTGTCCATAAGTAGAAAAGGCAGTCAAATATCTATAGAAAGAGAAACATCATTCACAAGGTAAGGTAAGCGGTGGCTACGATGTGCACACATCTAACTGTGAGTCAGTGTTTGGAATGAGTGATGCTGCTTCTGAGGAACTCTGGGAACTCTGATGCCATTTTTGGGATATGTGTGTTTCTGTGCATGTGTATGTGTGTACATATGTGTGAGGTTACAAGCTAGACAAAATCTTGACTATAAAAATACTTTGAAGTGGCAGATTCACTGAAGGCAGTGATGGTTTTCCTTCAGTTAACAGTGCCAGACTTAAAATTGCTGAAACTCACTTCACAAAATCTTTTTCTCATTTGAAAGGGAGATTTCACAAGTAAAGTGTGACTTACTCAGATTGCTATGGTCACAACACCCATTTAGATTAATAAGAAGCCTGAATTAATGGCTTTTTAAAAAATAGCATTTTAGAGTGCATGGCATCATCTCACAATTTATCCAATTCCTCGTCTCTCATTCTCAAAGCTTCCCCAAGTAGACTTTCTCATCCTGTCACTACATTCAGACTGTTCCTGTTACTGTCACCAGTCACCTTCACACTACTGAATCCAGAGGTCTCCTCTTGGTTCTCATCTTACATGGCCTGTAAGCAGTCTTTCAGCCACTTGCTCATTTCTTCCTCTTTTTTAAAATTTTTCTTCCTCTTTCAAATACCTTCATTATGACTTGTAGGACCACCACCCTCCTGGCTTCCTCCTCTGAGTATTCCTCCTCATAGCTAGTTGCCAAAGACAAAAAGCTTTGCAATCATCCTTGACTCTTTTCTCCTTCAGCCCCGGGATCTAACACATCAGAAATTCCTTAAGACTGCCTTTCAAACTTCTCTAAGCTCTGTTCCCTTCTCAGCAGTGCTGCTGCCGCTCTGGCCCACACCATCATAACCATCTCTTGCCTAGGATACTCTAATAGCCTCCTATGGTTTTCCCTGCTTCAGCCTTTGACGCCCTCTAACAGGTCAACCTTGTCTCAGCAGCCACAGATGTCAGTGGTAAGACTCTCCAAGGGGCCTCATTTTTCATACCCAAAGCTTGGCCATGGGCTACAAGGCAGGAAGTCTGTTTGTTTCTCTGGGACCGGGGAGATATTTCTCTGACTGCACTCTGCCTCCAACCATCCTAGCCCCTCTGGCGGCTCTGTGTTCCTCCAGCACACCCAGCCTTGCTCACCTCAGGACATTTACACTCAGTTTCCTCCATCTGGAATATTCTTTCCTCCACACCTCCACAGATCAGTATTCATTTCTTTCACACCTTTACTCCAGTATCACTTTAATAAGGTCTAACCATTCTTCTTACACTGCTACTACATCCTGCTTGCTTGCTTGCTT
>NDGN011428558.1:0-10853 GCA_002564285.1 Tympanoctomys barrerae | reverse complement strand
GGGGCTGGGGAGATGGCTCAGTGGAATAAGTGCTTCCCTGGCAAGCGCCAAGGGCCTGAGTTCAATCCCCGGTTCTGCCAAAAAAAAAAAAAAAAAAGAATAGAAAATTATAACCACAAGATGTAACTGGACGGGCTCTTTACAGTCTGGTCGCCAAATGACAGTTCACTCAGGCCTGTGCATCTTCTCTCCTCACTGGCCCGAGCAGAATCTAAACATTCTGTGGTAGTCACCACCCACAGACTAGTGGTGACAGTCGCACTGAAATCCCATTGGTCGGCTCACTGTGGCCATTTATCAGCTTTGCTGTCGGTCCAGTCTTCACTGCAGTCTACCCTGGTCTCCAGCAACCACCAGCCACTGACTGGAGCTGGCTACAACGGGCAGCCACTGAAGGCAGAAGGAGGGCAGGGATTTACAAGACAACCACTTCGCATTAGCCTGAGGGCTTCATCGCTGCTGGGTCACACACGGAGACTTCCTGCACAAGGGGCAGCCTTCCTGGACCGTCAGGGATGCTAAGGGGGGTATAGCAGGTGGCGCACCTCCGCATCGCCCAGACCTCCTCCCACCCCACAGGATGGAGCCAACCTGGGCAGAGCCAGGCTCCATGGCAGGCCGCCAGCTGGACCTGGCACAGGCTGGACAGTGAACAGGCAGCCTGCCGAGTAAGCTGCCCCTTGGGACCATGTTACCAAAGTCACTTCTCTCACAGATCTGAGTCCACCACACTGAGCCCCAACTCTAGGCTTGCTTGAAGTTTTGTTTCTAGAATCAAGCCCTTACTCCCTGTGCTGGACTGGGGCTGGTCCCAGCGCTGTGAACCTCTCTTCTAGCTGCCCCCTCTCAAGTGATGGGCTGTGGCGCTCTAGGCCCAGGAGAAGGGAGGAACCACACTCGTGTCCTGTGGGGGCGCCTTGCCCACTCTGCTGATGGCCACCACCCGCCACATGGACTTCCACTGGCCCCTTCTTCTCCATGTGCCCCAAGCCTTGAGGAGAACCAGCCCAAAGCCAGAGCTGAAAGGTCAGCTCTGAGACATCCAGGCACAGCAGCCTGGGGAGTCACCCTACTTCCCTCAATCTGCACTCCCGGTTCCCCAAGTGGAGTATGCTGATACCCACCTGCCCCAGGGCCCACTGCCGGGCACAGGGTGCTATGCCCAGCTTCTCCCTTGGCTGACCCTCCTCTCCTTTCCCCAGTACCTGAGAAAATGCTTGAGCTCGTTATACCACCCTCACCCCCAGAAGCTGCTCCGGAGCAGAAGCCCACAGGCAGCTCGCCGCCTGGGTGGGAAGGCCCAGGCACGGCACAGTCCCCATTCTAAGCCTCCTTGCTACGGCATCTCTGAAAAGCAAGTAGGGCTCGGCAATGAGCTGTCACACTTCACAGCACAAGGAAATCAACTCCCCAGCTCCCGCCAGGAAGCCACAGCAGCACCCACAGCAGGGGCCCAGGTTCCACCCCAGGCTGGCAGTGCCCCCACCTTGAGCCTCTGCTTCCCCACCCTGAGCGGGAAGCACGTAGCTCTCACAGCTGCAAGAAGCCCTGCCAGCGCAACAGCCTAACAACAGTTGTTTTCTGCAGTTTTGAAAATATTGGCTTCTCCTGCTCCTGGTGCCTTCAGAGCCAGGCACACAGAAAGTTCCTGATAAGGCTCCACTGCCTTGCTTCGCTGTGCTACAATGCTTCTAATTCTGAGGACAGACCCAGGAAGGGAAGAGCTGGATGACATGAGCCCTCCAAGCCTAGCTTTCTGAGGAATCTCCACACTGATTTCCACAGTGGCTGCACCAGTTTGCGCTCTCACCAACAGTGGAGAAGGGTTTCCTTTTCCCCAAAGCCGCTCCAGCATTTGTTATTGCTTGATTTCTTCATGAGAGCCATTCTTTCTGGGGTGAGAGAATCTCAGTGCTGTTTTAATTTGCATCTCTTGGGGACCTACACTCAAACTATGTGTTCCTCCTCATATTGCTTTTAAAAACTTTTGCCTCAGGCTCCTTGAGTACACCAGTCACTGTGGCCCCCACATTTCCCAGTGCTCACCCCAATATATTAACTAACCTTCAGAGACTTTTTCTTTTTTTGTTTTTTTCTTTTTTTGTTTTGTTGTTTTGTTGGCAGAACCGGGGATTGAACTCAGGCCCTTGCACTTGCCAGGGAAGTACTTATTCCACTGAGCCATCTCCCCGGCCCCTAGATACTTTTTCTGTATGTTATTTACACTGAAAATATCTACAAATGATATATCTGATAGGAACTTACAGCCAGGATATATTTTAAAATTCTAGCTCAATTTAAAAAAAAACCAACAACAACAACAAGGGAGCCTTTGAACAGATCCCATGCAGCCAGAGTCCCCAGCAGGGAGTTCACTAGCTCTGTGAAAGGAAGGAAAAGGGGGAAGGGCACCCACCAGGCCAGAAGCCTGATGTGTAGGCATGAACACACACACACAATGGGAGAGGCGGGCACAGGAAGCCTGGGAATGCCAGCTGCAGCTGCAGGAAGACAGCGCATGCGCAGGAGGCAAACCCCTGGAGAGTAAGCCGAGAGCCAGGAGCGCTCCTAAGCAGGCCCCAGCCTGGCCTGTGGCTCTGGGACCGGGGATGAGAACTTTAGCAGCACAGCACAAGGCACAGAGGCCACCTGGGACAAAGGAAACCCTTAAACAGGTAAGAGGCGGAGGCTCTGACAGGCTGCCTGTGTGGCCCACAGGCTGAAGGAGCAGGCTTCACGGCGCTGGGGCAGGCGGTGAGGGACAAGGCTCTCCTCCCGAGCAAGCCACCAGAGGGACCTGTGTACCACCAGCCCGGGCAGAGAGGAGGAAAAAACCAGCCCAAAATACAAACTAGAAATGTGAAGGGACAGGACTGAGAGGACCCGAGGCCAGTCTGCACCAAGCAGAAGTGAGAGCAGAGACAACATTTAGCCCACACGTGTGCCACGTGATCAAGCCACAGAGAAGCAGAGGGGGTGAAATCCACTGCAGTGGCCCACGAGGCAGCTGGGAAAGCACTGCTCTGGGCTCAGCAAGGGCACGAAGCGGGGTGCATGTGGCCGGGCAGCCGGCCAGGCCCAGATCGGAGGGCACTGGCTTGTCCCCACTCCCCCAGTGCTGGGTAACAGCTACAAACCTTGCAGCCGCCCAGCCCAGAGGCCTGAGGAAGACAGGGAAGCAGGAAGCCGGCGCACGGACAGAACCTGTGTTTGGGACCAAGAGGCTGCAGACAAAGGCTGATGCCACTCAGAACGTGGCAGGGCTGGCAGGAACTGAGCAGGTCCTGTGTGCCAAGCCTGCGCAGGGCGCTTCCAGTACTGACTCAGGCACATTCAGGCCAGAGCCAGGGGGTAAGGACTGCGCCAAGTCTACAGCCAGTTACAGGGACACAGGTTTCAAATCAGAATGCTTTTACGTAATTAAGAAGAAAGGTGGCTCCGGGGTAAGTGGGGAGGAGGAGCAGGCTGCGGGACAAGTAAAAACACCGGAGAATTTGGGATCCTAACAAGGGCATATGGAGGGCTGTAAGTGATGCTGCAATGGATGTATTAAAAGCCTTCACTGTCAGTGAAGACAGGCAACAAAAGCTGGTCATTCCCAAGTAAATACAAAAAGCTACACGCATAAAGACACTGAAGTTCACTAGGAGGGCAAAGGAGACTGGCAGAGACCTGTACAACGTGCTGAGAGCTGAAGAGTGTACGGAAAATGTCGTCAGGAGGCAAGTTGCCGAGAGCGCCGGCCGCCCTCCTGCGCTGCGCAGCAAAGGTGCATGTGGCTGGGGTGCAGCTTGGAGGTCGAGCGCTTGCCTACCATGCACACGGGCCTGGGTTCACTCTCCAGCACAGAAACTAAAACAGAAAAACCTTAAAAGTCCGCATCGAGATAATCAGAAAGGGATGATTTCAGTTGTCAAAAAAAGCCTCCCTAAACCAAAATTAAATAAACAAACAAAAACCACCCTAGAAACAAATGAAATGTCCACAAATAGATTTGTTATATAAAATATGAAAGATTCACACCAGGATGTTTCTGCCATTAAAAATTACTAGGTGGAAGAGGTACCCTATTATTGAGTGTGATGCTAAATAAATAAAAGACAAGTTTAATAGTACATGTCATATAATCCCATTAATATAAGTACATGTGCTATGTTTAATATAATTATAATTAGTATAAATACATATACCGTATTTACAAGCACATAAAAATTTCGACAGGATAGTTAACAAGGACCTCCCTTTCCGAGGAGGCTGCAGGAGGCCCTATGAAACACTGCTTCCTTTCATATTCAGCTGTTAAAGTAAGTACGTATATCCTGGGTGGGATCGTATGAAAGCCGCAGAGAATATTCTGTACGATGCTCAAAGCACCTGCCTCTCATCACTGAGAGACCACCACGGCTCATCACTGGGCAGTGGGACTTCGGGCCATTTACTTCCCTCCCCTTGGGCCACCTGTGCTTTCCATGATGACCACACACTGGCTAATTGTTGGGTCTATTTTATAGTTAACAATGATGACAAAACCATTACCAACCAGAGTGGACCACCAAATCTGAAAAGGCTGGGCTGGGTGTGGCGGCGCATGCCTAAAATCCCAGCACTTGGGAGGCTGAGGCAAGAGGACCACTGCAAGTGGAGACCAGCCCAGGCTGCAAAGTGAGCTCAAGGCCAGCCTGAGCTGCACGATGAGACCCTGCTTCAAAAAAAAAGGCTGGGAAGGCCAGCCAAATATCTCAGCAGATTAAAGCAACTGGAAGCAGACACAGGGGCCAGGGGTTCGATCCCCAGGCCTGCCGTGCCCCATGGCGCGGTGAGACAGCAATGGAGACTGGGCCAATTGAGACCAGGCATGGTGGTGCGCGCCTGTAATCCCAGCTCTTGGAAGAAACGGGGGGATCACTATGAGTAGGATCTAGCAGTGAAACCCTGAACACCCTGTAGACCCTTTCCTAAAATTAAAAAAAAAAAAATGCTGGCAATATAGCTCAGTAGTGCCTGGCAAAGCACAAGGTCCTGGGTTAGATCCCTGGTACTATAAAAAAATAAAATAAAACAAAAAATCATTGTCAAGAAGATTCCCCAAAGAAAGAAAAGCCTGGGGTGGCCTTGGCAGGAACCTAGTGTCAGTCATTCATGCCCTCATCTTGAAATTACTGGGGCAGATATGATAATTTTGTAATCCTATGACCTGTCACTTTCTGAGCCTGAACGGGTTTCGGATCTACCCATCTTGTGCTGCTGGGGACCTTAGGATTCAACTTCTGGGAGCCCCTGCCAGTCCCCACACCACCTCCCTGCTTACCTTCAGAGGAGATGTGAGGGCAACGCTGGTCCTGCCCTCTGCGCTGACGGTCACATTCCCAGGAATGACAATGGGGTCAGGTTCCACAGTCAGGCCTTTGATCACTGAGGGGTCCTTGCCCTCATCACAGTTATCCCAGGAAAAGCTGCCAAGTCGGGAAGGCTGGAGCCAATCAAGCAGCACAGGAAGGGAACAACAATTAACAGAACAAGTTACTGTCAGTGTCACATGCCTTCCCTGTCCCTCTGGAACTCTGCATCTCACATCTGAGATCACACCTGTTCTGCCTGGTTTATAGACAGAGTAAAACTAAAAGGCAAAAGAAAGATGTCATATCCCAAAAGTATGCAAAACACAACATCATTGCCCTGAACATAAACATAAGTGACCAAGTTCATCTGCCTGGGGTGCAGTCCCTCATCTACCTGCTCTCCCCACAGCCTGGGATCCCCCTAGAGGACCAGTTCCCCGAGGAGCCCTCTCTTCCTGGCTACAACCCACAGCCTCATTACAGGGCCAGGAATAACAGGGCACACAAAGCAGTGAGAATCAATGGCATCCCAAAACCTGCCCATGAGGGGACAGGACACACACACAGATCTCTGGTGGGGTCTCTCGCATACCTATCAAGTAGGCACGCCATGGCCCCCACCCCTGCAGAGCTGTCTCTCTCTTCCCAGAGGAGGCCCCAGTACATCACGGTCTTGGCCAACCAGGACCACCCACTGATTCCCATAGGGCCTTGCCATCTAGCCCCTCACCCCTCTTGTAGCCCCCACAAATAGCACTCCCACTTCCCACCCCTAGAGAGAAAACCTGTCAACCCGCACCCCTGAGCCAAGTTCCATCTTCACACCCAAAGGTAACTAGATCAAGAGAGAAACCCAGTTTGGTCCTGAGGAGCTAGAGAAAGAGGAGGAAAGCAAAACAGACTGAGCTGTGAGAAGCCTGGGCTGTCCTCAAACTCACGGGAATCCTCTGGCCTCAGCTTCCCAACTTCTGGGACTACACATGTATGCCCCCATGCCTATCTCCACACCTTTTTTTGAGGGCTGGAGATAAAACCCACAGCCTCACATAGGCTGGCCAAGTGCTCTGCCACTGAGCTATGCCCCAGCTAACATCAACTTTTTTTTTTTCCAGTATTGCAGATAGAACCCTTGAGGACTCTGTGTCTGAGCCATATCACCAGCCCTTTTTTTTTTTTTTTTTTTTGAGACGGTCTCGCTAAGATGCCCAGGTAAAATTCAAACTTGAGATCCTCCTGCCTCTGCCTCCCTCCATGCTGGAATTAAAGGTTGTGCACCACACCTGCTCACCCACATCTTTTAAGTGGAGGGGTCACTACTTTCCTCTCAGATCTGTCACAAGAATGAGAGCACATACGCAAAACTTGGAACATTGCACCAGGCACAGACCACAAGCTGGCTCACTGAGCTACATACAGCCAGATGTCTCAGCCTCCCAGCTCTCCGCTTCCGGTCATTAGTTCCAGGATTTCCTGTACATAGGTTAAACTTCCCTTTCCTGGCTCCTGTTGGAATGGGTTTCTAATCCTTGGAATGAAAAGTCACACCGTGACTAACATTAAGGCAGGCTGGGGAAAGAATCAACAAATATTTCCTTCAACGTGCATACTGCAAATATTCAGGGAGCGACAATTACAAGCATTTTGGGATGTGTCAAGGCAAGCAATCAGACACTGCTCCAGCCCTGCCTCCAGGAGCTGACAGTCTGATGTAAATAAACATCACCCACCTCCTGCAAGTGGCCCTGGAAATGAACAGAAGATGTGGAGAGTAATAGTCTCGCTTCAACAGGACAGGACAAAAAGTCTGAGGGCAGAGGACCAGGCAGAGGCCGGAGGCACTCTCCAGGCACTATGGGAGGCCCACAAGCTAGGGGTACAGAACAGGTGCTCAGGGAGGCTGGAGGGTCTGCAGAACCTCACAGGTCACAACCAGGAGACAATGGGACCACTTTAAGACCTGTAGCTGTAGACACACTGGAAGAGACCAGGCTGGAAGGATATCTTTTTTTTTTTTTTTTTTGAACTGAGGATTGAACTCAGGCTCTTGTGCTGTTAGGGAAGCATTTATTCCACTGAGCCATTTCCCCAGCCCCTGGGAGGATATCTGTATTGCACTTTTTTTTTTAAAAAAACCAGGAATTGAACTCAGGCCCTTGTGCTTGCCAGGCAAGCCAGCACTTATTCTACTCAGCCATCCCCCCAGGATATCTGGATTTTAGAGTTGGGCTGACAGGATGGCAAGTGATTTCCTGAGGCTGATTTCCCCAGTGCCACAGTCGCCTGATGCACAGAAAGGAGACTCCAGGCTGAGGGATGCTCCCAGCATGCCCTTTGGAAAGTCATCATTCCACCATCAAGCACCTTGCTCCTGAGGCCCTCAGAAAGATAGACAAGGTGGTTCTCAGTGGAAGCGCCTGACTGACTGCCTCTGACATGTTCTGCAGCTAAGTCCAGACTCACTGGGAAGAGACCAAGGGGGTTAGCAGTGGCCTCGAAGGGCCAGGCCTAACACCAGGTGTCTCCCACACCAGTCCATACCAACACATGGGAAAAGAGGCTCACGGCAGAGGGAAAGACGTGGCCCCAGTGACAGATCTACAGGTACAGTCAGACTTGGTTAAAACTGTACCCTGGGGGGCCGGGGAGATGGCTCAGTGGAATAAGTGCTTCCCTGGCAAGCGTAAGGGCTTGAGTTCAATCCCTGGTTCCACCAAAAAAAAAAAACCCTGTACCCTGGACACTCATTAGCTGAGGTTGTGTGTACCCCTTGGGATCCTATTTCCTCCTATTAAATGGGGATGACCATATCTTCTCACAGGGCTATTGTGACAATAAGCCTGAATATAGGGCTCAACTCAAGGCTGTCAGATTCATGAAAAATGGGGAAGACTAAAAAACTGTCACAGGCCAGACAAGCTTAGGAAGATGGGGCAGACATGGCAACGTGATATCCTGGGACAGAAAGGGGGCATTCATGGAAAACTGGTGGGACCCAACTATGCTGGAGTTTAGGTAACAGGAAAGCACCTATACCGGTTTCTTCGGAATATACTGGAGCTCAACACTATCAGAACATGTTAGAACACTATGTTCTTTCTAACATTTTGTAAATCTAAAATTTTTACATAAAGTTTATTAGGAAAAACAGGACAAGACTCTCAATACACCATAGGCGTACAATAAGTGGCAGCCACCATGCAACGTCAAAGACTCTCACCCGGTTATCTAACAGTTACCAAAGCCCACAATCACAAGACCAGTCAACGCTAGAAGAGGAACTGGAATGCAGGGTTCTGGAGCTAAAACATACCACGCTCCCACAGCCTTTATCTGGCCCTCGATCACTGGGGCAAGATGGAGTGGACAGCACTAGTGCCACCAGCTCCGGCTCTTGGATGAGAACAGGTGCAGCGGCAAGCGCAGAGCCTCTGGCCAGACTCCATGCCATCGCAGCCCAGCCCGGAGCCCGGGCAGCAGTTGCAAACTACACCGGTTCCCTACCCTCTGGGCACAGGGAGTACGCGTCACCACGGGAACAGGGGCTCCTTTGCTCTGAGGACGCCTGGAAGGGAGGCCCACCCGCCTGGCTCAGGTCACTTTCCGAGATTTTAGCGCTTTCTTGGGCGCCTTGGCCGCCGAGTACCTTACAAATGAAGAACAGAAGGCTCGGGAGCGGGGACTGAACGGAAGCGGGTCGGAAGCGGGCCTCCCCGGCCGTCCCGCCGCAGCCCCTCCGCGCGCGGCCCCGCTCAAGCCCCACGCAGGGCTCCGCACCCCGTCCTGCGAGCCCAGGCGCGCCTCGGCCTCAGCCCTGCAGCAGCAGCAGGGCCGCCCCAGCGCGGGCCGAGGGGCTGAGGGGCGGCAGCGGCGCGGTCCCCGCACGCGGGGCAGGCCCCCCGGCCGCTCAGGCTCGGGTCCCCTCAGCGTCCAGGAGGGCGGGCCTGCGAGCATAAAGATGGGGAGCCGGCCTCGGCCCAGGCGGCGGGGAGGGTGGGGTGTCGGGAACGCGCGGGTCCGGCCGGAGGGCTTCGCGCCGCGCCGCGAGACCGACCCTCCCCACAGCACCATACCGCGCCGGCGGCTCCGCAGCAGGGAGCCACGAACCAACGGCGAACGGCGCGGCGCGCCCACCCGCGCCCCGGCGGCGCTCACGCGGCTCACGCTGAGGCGGGCAGGCTCCGCGCGGCCGGCGAGAAGCAGGCCCAGGACGAGCAGCAGCGGCGTAGACAGGGCACGCATGGCGGAACCGGACGGCGCACCGCCGTTCGCGCGGCTTAAATGCGGCCGGCTCGGCCCCCGCGGGCCCACCCGCGCAGCCTACCGCGGCCCGCCCGCCGCAGCAAGCCGGCCCGGCCCCGCCCCGCCCCCAGGCCCTCTGCCTGGAGCCCCGCCCTCGAGTCCGGCCGCCTCCGGCTGTAGGTAGGAAGCGGAGCAGAGGAGAGAGCGGGCGGAAGCCGACCCAGACCAGTATAGGAGGGCGGGGCTCGGCCGTGTCGGGGCTCGGCGCGGAGTGGGAGGGGCTTGTGCGGCGCGTGGCGGCACCGCGTGGGCGGGGCTACGGAAGAGGGGTGGGACTTACCAGTCGTTGGGCGAGGAGGGGCGGGGCTGAACGCCGGGGAGGCGGAGCGGTGGATGCGGGCGTCGTTGCCAGTTTCGTCACGCGCAAGACCTTGTCAGTGCGGTGCTTCCCCAGACCCATGTTACACATTGCTGTTCGAGGAACGTGATCATTATATACCACGAATAGTCATGAAAAGCAGGGAAGGCGCCCAAAGGGGTTGGGGGACAAAAAGCTGCGTGAGTGTCCTGTCCTTGTACCAACGCAGCACTGGGAATGTGATGGTGGTGTGCTGCAATTGTGTTCGATAAAGTGGACGAGCGTGATGTCACGTGTGTGCATGAGGTCAGATTTGCAAGTAGCACGCATCAAGGGAGGGAACGCTGCTCACCACCGATAAACACACTCAGTAAAAGAAATCGCTGCCTTTTATTTTACTATTGCAATAACCAGCATTTTGGTGCTTTATGAGGGGCTGAGGACTTTACCAGAAAAGCTGGGGGTTTGGTGTTCTTTTCCCCTTATCTTAGCACTGAGAAAACCGATATTCTGAGAGACTGACTTTGACAAAACTACACAGAGGTCACAGAGCATGGAGAAGATTTGGCTAGGTCCCTATGCCAGTTGAAGTTTGCTTTAAAGGAGAAAACAGAAACACCATTTTCACCAGATTGCCACTAGGTTGTAAACTGCACAGGAGATTTCAGTCACTAAGGTGACTAAAATCTAGTGCCTGCCTGACATTACTGAATGAATTCATGGATGCAGAGAATGTAAAACAACATATTTTAAAAATAAACTTTTTATTTGGGAATTAATTTTAGATTTAAAGAAAAGTTGCAAAATAGTTCAGAGCCCTCTTCCAATCCCCCCACTGCTAGCATTAAAATATCGTAATGGGGCTGGTGAGATGGCTCAGTGGTCTAAAGCACCTACTTAGAACAAGCTTAGCAAAG
>NDGN011428540.1:10074-21752 GCA_002564285.1 Tympanoctomys barrerae | reverse complement strand
CCATGACTGCAGGGTCTGTTTCTGACATTACACCTCCTCTGCTGTCTGTAATAAGGAAGATGCAACAGTAGATGGCACACCCAGCCTTACGGGCCCGAAGGCCATCATCCAGGCGTACAGTCAGGCAATCCTGTAGTCTGGGCTCCCGAGACAGTTCTGACTTATGACCCTTTTCTGGCATCCTTGTTCACAAGAACAGCTCCTCTTGCTCTTAGAAAGTGTTTGCGTTTGGGTGGAAGATCATAAGGTCCCTCTGCTTCCTGAGAGATGGGAGGTGCAGGTGGCTGTGTTGTCCGGTGAGTTGGACTCTTGGCCTTGATCCCTGTTAGGAATTTCTTCGCTCTGCCCTGGAAGGAGGTTGGTCTTGCTCTTTCTGAAATGCCCAGGTGAGCTTCAGTGGGCACCAAGTGTACACAGGGCAGAGGGAAGCTGCTACAATGGACCAGACACACGGTAAACTCTGGCAGAGGCTGGTGACTGTGATGGGTGATGAGTTTGGCTGGTCAGAAGCGATGACAACAGATGACAGTGAGCTGGGAGTGGCAGGGTCCTGTGAAGTAGATACATTTTCTTTCTTCATTATTGTCCTGATTGCTGGGGATATAGCTCAGCAGTGTAAGTGTCTGCTCGGCAAGTGCAAGGTCTTGTGTTCGATCCCTAGTATGAAACAAAACAAAAAGACCAGTGATGATATTTGTCCTAGTCTGTTTTATGTATAACAGAATATCAGAGAGGAGATAATTTATCTTTAAAAATAAAGGAAGAGAGACAGGAGCTAGGGCATCTGCTCTGTCTTGCTAGGTGACACCCTCTGGCATATCACAAAGGAAGAAGACCCTGACCAGAGGCTGCCCCTTTGGTACTGGACTTCCTAGCCTTCAGAACTATGAGAAGTAAATTGCTTAATAATATGCAGAGGCCTGCTGTGCCAGCCCCCTCCCCCCGCCTGGGGGTTATGCTGAGACAGTGATTGAGACTGCGACTGGGCATGGTGGTGCATGCCTGCAATCCCAGCGCTTGAGAGGCTGAAAGCAGGAGGACCACTAGGAGTCTGATCTGTGTAGTGAGACCCTATATACCCTGTACTAAATACATGTAAAAAAGAATATGCAGAGGGGGAAATTCTGAAGCAGAACCCAGAGTTCTGTCAAATTCTCATAGCATCTATGAAATCCTGTCCTCCAAAATTGTATTTGCATCTCCCAAGAAACGGCAGACAGGCCACAGGAAGGGGACACAAATCCTGCAACTGTTTTGTTACTTGAGATCACCTAGGGAGGAGTTGGGTCTGAGGTCAGGGATAAGAAAGGCATACCAGTGACATTTTTGGTTTAAATTAAGTCAGTGCACAGAGTATGATCCATCTCAGACTTCCCAAGGTCCGGCCCTTCTGTGTGGGAGCGAACGTAAGGAGGCACAGCTGGGGAAGCTCCATTTTTCATATTCAGGAAAACAAATATCAAAAACCAAATTCTCTGCCATCCCAGGAGGCACCGCAGCAGTTCTCAAAGCAAGTTTTGTGACGCCTCAGAGAGAGGAGGGGGTTAAGAAGGGGTCCAAGAAATGAGTCTATCTTCGCTTGTTTTTCTCCTTGTTACGTTTTTCCTGTTTGTTTATTTTTTTTTTTATTTGAAGGTTCGAGTGTGCAGGAAGATCCTCACTGAAGAGGAGACTGAGTAACACTTGGTCAGCGTGTTGACGGCCCACACGTGCTCACACTCAGGCACGTACAGCGTGTGTGCTATGAGCCAGGGGACAAGGAAGCAAGGAGGAAAGACAGAAAAGACCCAAGGATCCTCCTGTCTTGCTCAGAAGTTGGCAGTAGGGCAGGAGAGACGTACAAACAGATAAGCCACTGTCCTTTGTGATGGCTACTTGTCCCCCACACACACATGCACATGCACCACACACATGCACGCATACACATGCATGCACACAGGAGTGTGTACTCTGAGCAGCTCTTGTTCGCCAGGACACTGTCCACCCCCTTTATGAATTTCCCTACGGGCTGACTTTTTTACCAAGTTGAAATTCACGTAACATAAAATTACCTACCTAAGCGTGAACGACCGCGTGCCATTCAGCACCTGCACAGGCACAGTATTGCACAACCACAGCCTCTGTCTAGTTCCCAAACATTTCCATTCCCCCCAAAAAATAAATTACTGAGCAGTTAATGATCTATTAATAATAACCTATTAAGCATTTACTTCTCAGCCTTCCCTCCCCCAGCTCCTGGCAAACACGTGTCTGCTTCTTGTCCCCATGGATTTACCCAGTCTGGGTATTTTGTATAAGTGGAGACATATACTACATGACATTCATTGTCTAGTTTCTTTTACAGAGCACTTTATTTTTTGGCCATCTCAGTCTTCCCTGAGGGCCAGGCTGGCCTGGCATGTGGTGCTGGGATCAAACTGCGGGCCCCTGCACCTGCCTAAGCTTGCCTAAGCAGGCGCTTTAGACTGCTGAGCTATCTCGCCAGCCCCTACCGAGCACACTTTTGAGTTTCATCCCTACTGTGGTTTGTGTCTGTTCAGTGTACTGCATGTGGCACTCTTGTCGACCCCTTCATCTCTTGATGGGCTGTGGTTCTTTTGCAATCTGACTATTTTGAATAGTGCAGCTAGGAACATTGGAATAGAGCTTGCCTTGCCAGCACCATCTTGCAAGCCCGTTGCCTCCGAGTGCTGATACGCACTTACTGGCCATTTCTTGGGAGACGCATGCAAACTGTTGGAGCTGCAGAGCTGCTGTCCAGTGTTCACCTACCTTCTCTCTCTTTCTGGGGTCTATAACTATGAGAATTTGCTAGAACTATGGATTCCTGAAATTCCTGAAATGTTTGTTTGGCTATCTGATTCCACTCCTGGGGGAACAGACCTGGGAATGAATTTGCCGGGCCATGTGGGAATTCCAAGTTTAGTTCTCTGAGGAACTATCAAATTGTTTCATAGGACCAGCCTCTTAGAAATGCCCACAGGTGCTGTGGTGAGGTTCTCCTCCATACATCACCGAAAAGGCTGTGAAGAAATGAACCATAGCTTGCAAATGCACCGAGCGGCTGTGAGTGCCTCCACTGGTCTTGTGCGGATGCTAACTGGTGCTAATGTGGGGAATGTCATGGGTTCCCACACTGGCCAGAGAGCCGAGCCGAGCAGAGAGCATGACACGCTGTGACTGATGCCCCATCCTCCCCCATCTGTCACACTCCCACCCTCTTGCAAAAGCTCATTAGTATCACAGGAGCATGGGTGGGAGTATGTTTTTACAGTTCCGGATAAGACAGACAAGCAACCTAGGGTTCAACATCTACTGAAGGCCCAGAGAAACTAACTGGGATCGGATACTTGTGGACCTGCTCCACTGATTTGTGGGGCTTCTTGAGCGAACTGTCTAACACTGCCCCTGAGCCTCAATTTCTTTATCCCCAAAGCGGGAATATCAATCCTTTGGCTGGCTTGGTTCTCACAGGCTTTCAGCACTTGCTGTTGGGTCTGGAGGGTGAACACCCACACCCCATGCACGAGCACCCTCTTGGCTCCTGCAAAATGCCCTTCACACTCTCCCCAGGTTGACTGAGCTGGCATGGTGGCCCGTTGTCCAGAAGGTCACACTGGCTGTTTTAAACTGTCCTGTTTGCATGGAATGAAGTTTGCTATGGTAACAAGGTCTGGTGGCTGGAATCCAGGGCCCCAGTGGGGGAAAAAAATGCAAAGTCTATGCTCAGGGAGAGAAACAGGAGCTATGAGGAACTTAGCAACGCTAACGTAACCGCAGTTCTCTCCAGAAGAGGGAGTGGGTAAACTGAGGCAGTAGCCTCACTATTCCACCTATCCCCACAGGAAAAAAAGAAAAGCCACACTGATGCCTTCCAGTCTTTTCTCCTGATCTCGTCCCTCCTTGTCAAGAGTTAGTCCAGCTGAGAAGCTTAGGACCTGGTTGAGGCTGCATCCTGCTCCTGGCCTGCACAGGCCAGGGCTGGGGCCCTCTGGAAGGTGTGTGCCTCCCTGGCCCAGGACTAGGAAGGGCATCTCTCCTCCTGGGGATGGAAAGCTCAAGTCCGGTGGCTGTCAGGGCAGAGGTGAGAGACAAGAGGGCCACCAGCTCAGCTCCCCGCTGGGCATTTCCTGCCTGCAGTTTAAGGACTGGCAAAGCCAGAGCTCCACTCTTGAGCTGGAGCGAGCTGACCCCTCCCTCGGAGCCCCATCCCTGCTCCCCTCAGGGGCCCTTAGTCCCAGAGCACCCCTCTTTCCCAAGCACCCACCGACTACTAGCCCACTACAGCTCCCGGCAGAAGTCCTCCAGGGCGGGGATGTCTCACCGCGGCAAAGAGGGGACAGAGCTTTGGACACGGCGCGCGCGTCCCCCACCCCCAGTCAAGGGCGCCGCCTCGGCCCACGCGCGGGAGCCTCCCGACGCCCCCGCCCCCCGGGGGGTGTTTCAGTGAGGTGGGGGGAACAGGAGACAGAGGATGACCCGGGCCGCGGCCCAGGCCCCCTCCTGGGCAGTCAGCGAATGGTAGGCTCCGCTTAAAGAGTGCCCCGGCCCGCGGTGTCCTCTCCGCGCAGCTCGCGGCGCCTGCCCGCCTGCTGGGGTCTCGGCGATCGCTGCTCCTCCTCCTGCTCCTTCTCCTCCTCCTCCTCTTTCTCCTCCTCCTCCCCCAGCCGCCTCGCCACAGCCGCGGCTCAGGGCTGGAGGCGCCGCTGTCATTGCTGCGCCGGAGGAGCCCGGCGCTGCCGGTGTCTGGGGGTCGGGGCTCAGGCGAGCCGGGCCGCGGGGGACCCAACAGGTAGAGCCGGGGTGCCCGGCCGCACGCAGCCCCCGCGCATCATGCAGCTCTTTGTCACCTCTCTCGCCCCCAGGCCAAAATCCTGAGCATGATGGAAGACAATAAGCAGCTCGCGCTCCGCATCGATGGGGCGGTCCAGTCGGCCAGCCAGGAGGTGACCAACCTGCGAGCCGAACTCACGGCCACCAACCGGAGACTGGCGGAACTGAGCGGAGGCGGCCCCGGCCCGGGCCCGGGAGCCGCGGCCAGCGCCTCAGCGGCGACGGCGGCGGAGAACATGGAGAACCAGCAGCAGGCAGGCGCGCAAGGTAGGGATCGCCTGGCGCCCGGGGCGGAGGCGCGGCGAGCGAGCACGAGGGCCGGCGGTGGCCGGGACTCTGGGACTCGGCGCCCCCACGCCCGGACGAGATCGCTTTGCATTGTGGCTCGTATGTAACCCTTTCCGCTCGGAGGTGGCCAGTGCCGCTCCCAGGCTGCTGTCATGAACGAAAACCCCAGCGTAGTGTACACGGGGTCACAGGGTCACACCGGCCCCGGGGAAGCAAGAGCGTGGCTCATCCGGCGGGACCCTTCCGGCAGGGCAGCAGAAAGTGCCTTTTGGATGGCACACAGCCCCCAGCTCCGTGGCAAACTTTTCGTGCCCCCAGCCGGTCAGGGATGAATGCCACAGCTCCCAAGGCTCTTCCTTTGGAATGATTCCCAGCTCTGGGCTGTGCCGCCGCGCTCGAGGTGGGCGACGGATCGGATTGGTGTGCACTTTTCGCCATCCACGCCAGATCCCTTGTCTCGTGCATCTGGACTTTATTTTCTCTCGGTTTGAGATCGCGCAAGCAGCGGGATACAAGGACGAGCGGTAAAAGGCTGCCTCCGCAGGGAGTTTACATTTCCAGGGACTGTAGCCCTGGGAGCTCTTCCCGGGGAAAATGTAGAACTCCAAGATTGAGTGATGGGCTTCTGGAGAAAAGACGATGGCGTGGATGGTGGATTGCGGGGAGCCTCCTCCCACCCCCACCCGGGGGGGCTCGGTTTGAAGCAACTCTGCAGTTTGCTGGTGGGGGCTGGGAAACAGCTGGTCTGTGTTGACATAGAGTTGAGGCTCTGAACGTCTGGCAGGGGTTGAAGGTGGATCAAGCACCTCTAAAAGGTGCCTGTAGGTTTCTGTTGACTTGGCGGGTGACAGGGGCAGCAGTGTTTCCCAGAACTGTTCCCCTCGTTGCCTTTTGAGAAACTATCACTGGCTCTTAAGATTCTTTGAATTGTAAACTAACCAGCTGAAATCCAGCACAGGGCTGGAGAAAAAAAAAATCCCCAGTCCACGAGGGCCACTTGTATAAACACGTGACTGGATGAAACACAAGATGCTGGTTGCTTAAGAGCTCAGAATGATTTTCTGAATCTGTTATTTCCACAGCTTCTGGAGCGTCTGTGTTCACATGGGTGACTCCCCTCCATCCCTCCATCTCTCCTTCCCTTCCTGGGAAGGTATGCTCTTGTGATGTGGACTGTGGAGCCTGAGCATTAGTCTTGTGGGTAGGATTCTAAGCCCAGTCTTAACTTGGCAGTCAGCATCTTAGTGGAAGTCCCAGGAATTGAGGAAGTAATTTGGTCGCGAAGTGGTCATGACGTAATGGAAGGAAGATGTTGTGATCCTGCTGTTCACTGTAGCACCTGGTTATTCTTGTCATTGGTCCCTTTTTATGTCGTTGTGTGTGACAATGCATTCTCTACTGGAACCTGGGGCGGGGGGAGGGACAGAAAGGCTGCCTTGCAAGATCACACTTTACTTTTTATAAGCAGGGACTCTTCTAACATAAAAGAAATTGGCAAGAACTGACATTGTGCTAAGAACCAAAAGCCATAGTAAGAGACACTGGACAATGCTGGTTTATTTTCCTCTGTCTACCTTTTCCCAGGCCAAAGAAAAGTTAAGTAGCTTTTTATCCAAAGAAGGGCTGCACGATGGGTGTTCTGGGGAAGTTGCGCAGGGCTAGTCTATATACTACCCAGAAACCAAGATACTAGCTACTGGCTGAATTGTTAGAGCAGAACGACACGGAGGCTGTTCCTTTTTATTCCTATGGACATGCACAAGATCGTAGACAAAGTAATGGATTTTTGGATCTCGTGAGATCTCTTTAAACACACACAAACCCAGAAGCTTCCCTCTGCCTTTAGGAATACACCTGCCCGCATCAGGGTCTGCCAGAGGCCGGAGGAGGAAGGAGGTCTTACCTATTCCTCTCTGCACCGCTGGTATCTCTGAAAACCTTCACTAGGGTGCTTAGTGATTTTACAATCAGAAAACCTGATGATAAAGGGTTTAGCTCAACTTGATTGTTGTCCACAAACCCACTTACATTGATATGTATTTATACTAATGTGATGGTTGAAAACTAGCTTCCTCATTTAAGTTGGGGAGCATTTGTAGCACCAGGCCCTCAAGCTAGTATGTTTTACATTATTTAGCCTCTTGCGGGATTTATGGTTTTGCTTTAGTTCTGTTTGGTTTTTTTCAAGCGGTCTCTGGTAGCATTCTGCTAGAAGAGAAATCCTCAGCCCAGTGGATCTGGTAGTTGCCTTTGCGATGGCGTTTGTGGTCCTAAGAGAAAGCCTGGAGTTCTCACAAGTCGACTGTGAAGTCTTCCTCAGGCTTCTCCTCAAAGGACCTCCAGGGAGGCTCTCGGAAGCTCAGCTCTCCCGGCCCTGGGACTGCTCTTCAGAATTCGAATTAGTCGTGTGTTTCCATTTTGTCTGAGTTTATTCCGCTCTTTGCACCTAGACCTTAAGAGTAGTTAGTGCTGCTGAGTTATCACTTTGCAAATCAAGATTTTGAATGAAATGAATATCTTTCAAAATGCAACTGTATAACCCATCTTTTAACTAAAGGGCATTATGCACATATTAAATGCATGCTAATGTACCTTTAATAATATTAGTACAATCCAGTATGTGAGAGTCACCTTTCACTCTCTCATCAGAGGATTGTTAGACTCTGAAAATTTTTTTGATGTTTCCAAAAAATTCTTTTTTTTTAAATGAATTAAGCAAACTCATCCATCCATCGCGGAATGTTTTTGTTCCAGTATAACAACGGGTGTCGCCTTTGATGAAGCAAGCTTGGGTTTTCCTAGAAGGGTTAATGCAGCATGTCATTTTAAACAAAATATTAACTTGCTTGGTACCCTCAGTGAGCTGGCATGGTTGCTATGGAACAGGATTGAGAGCGAACTGCTGAGAATCTGGGCTTTCGGCACTTTGCGCGATCTTCTCTCGGAATCTGTGTTGAAAGGACGCTTGGCAGTGAGCCCATCTCTCTCCCTGCTGCAATCGAGTTGGATAATCCCTAATGAGGGTGCTGGCATACGGCGCAGAGGGCATCCATGCAGGCTGGCACATTTCACAGCTCCTGGGGCCCACCTCTTAGGTGGGTGGGGTCACAACTACCTTTGACAGGTAGACCGAAGGAGGCTTGGAACCAACCGGAGCTGAGCCTTTGCACCAGTATTCATCTTGGTGGGAGCCAGAGAAGAGAATTGTTTAAAGTAACATTTCTAAGCTTTTTTTCCTCAGAGTAATGTCTCTAGGAAAGCATGTTTAAAATGCTTGCAGTTCTTCAAGGAGGAAATATAGCAGTTGTTCCTCTGAAAATGTTTTGTCTGATGAATGACTAATATTAGATTCAATTGGTTGCTTTGCTATGTGTAGAATAAACAATTAAGCACCACTGTACCTAATTCAAATAGGTCTGTAACATAAAACACGCATGCCCAGTAGGATAGATGCCTACTGCCACTAGTTTACTGTTGCTGTTGTTTTTAAGGAAATAATTGAATTTATAAGCTGTGCGACAGAGTGCTGAGAATATCTTTCTCTGATGTTGAGTATTTCCTGTCTCTTGCCTTTGGGGACTGGGGAAGAAGGGAAGGGCTCCTTTTCCTTCATAAATTTCTAGAACTACGCTTAAGTTTTATATGTCTCCCCAGGCGTTAAAATAGGCTGTTACTTAAAGTCTGGCTGCTCTTACCTCCCACGACTCCAACACTGCAGACTCTTCCGTGAAGTATGAATTACCTTTGGAGTGAATGCGTGTGTGAGTGGTCCACACAGACGCCAAACTCTGTTACTTTGCAAAATGAGTTGTCTTCTGACATCCCCTTCCTGATCCCTTCCCGCCTCCACGCCTGTTTTCCTAGGTAGACTTTTCTTTGCAAAGGAGACGTTTCAAGTGGCAGGAAGAGCAGAAGAAAATGTAGTGGGATCTCTGAATCCCTCTGAGTTGAACACTGAGGGACAGAGGAGGTCACGCAGCTTTTGGTTTTCCGGCCATGGCAATGTATGGAACAACCGTGTCTTCTAAGCTGCCCTCCGCTTGGATTTCCAAGTTGCTCCTACAAGTCACTGTGCAGGGTCACAAAGAGATTACTTACAGATCGGTACAGTGTGGTTGAAATTAGTTATTGATTGGCTATTATTTACCGCCTTTCCGTTGTCTTTGGAAAATGCCTTCGGAGAATCGCTAAGTCAAGATTCTGATCCCGGTTCACGTCATGCTTCCAGTATTTGCTTCATGACTTTCTGTGGTTTCCCAAAACTTCTTTGATGTTACCCAGAAGTCTTAGCCAACCCAACTTGTATGATAAGGTTTTGGTCACAAATTGCCCCCGTGTAAAGCAAGGCATTTTTTTCATTCCTTCACCCCTTTTCTCCCCAAGCCCGTTGGCACGTTTTAGGACTCCTGGAGGGTTATAATTTGTGACTGCCTGGCTGTCATTGAGTAGGTAGCAGATGGACTTAGCAGGTGGGGACTGCTCACTGGAGCTCCACCTGGCCACCCTTGCAAGCCACATAGAGCCCAGAAGGCCACGCTTGGGGTGTTGGCCACATTCATTGCACATGGGAGGAGTGTGTGTGTGTGTGTGTGTGTGTGTGTGTGTGTGTGTCTAGATACTCATTTCCAGAATGAATGCAAATGTACATTAGCCCATACTATGTGGGCTGGAGATCAGGGCAGGTAACGTGGGGTGGCAGGGGTGGCACTAACAGTGGGCATGGCAATGCCTTAGTGCTCTGAAACACAGTGAAGAGGGTTCAGGCCAAGTCATGTATGACAAGACAGATCCCTCAAAGCCAGCGCAGTGACCTTCCACAGTGGCAGATTGTACCTGGTGGGTGTCTGATAGCAGCCAAGACTCCTATAGACCCATGCTGCCATCTTCAAGTCCCCAGCAAAGCTCATCTCTCCTGCAGAGAACCTGGCAGAAGACCAGGGGCAGGAAGACCTTCTCCCCAACACCAGTGGGTGGATGACACCTGAACATTCTTGAACATTTACTGCAATCTCACATCTTAAGTGCTAGTGTCCAGGTTGAGCTCTGTGGGCATCCCTGCTTCCCTGTTGGAATCCTAAGCTGCTATAAACATGAAAGAAGAAGCTAGTTTTGGTCTTAATGAGTTTGGCAAGAACAACAATTGGAGCAGGTGGCTTCCGTGTATGGTGAGTGGACATTGACTCTAGATTTATCCTGGTGTCTTTGTGGAGGGGGTCATGCTTGACTTGGGGCCAGGCTTCTGAAAGGCTCCCGATGCCCTCGGCCCTAGCTGAATAGGGTTCCTCACACAGGAGCTTGTAATAAGCAGTCTTGCAAGCAAAGAAGCCCCAGGACCTCTGTGCCCCTCTGGGATGTGCGTTCAGGCTGGAGGATAGAGAGGAGAAGAGCAAGGAGACAGCTGCCCAGCGGCCGCCTCAGGCCCCTCCTGTCCGAGCAAGCACTGGACCTTTGTGGGATCTTCCATTTTCATTGTTGTCTCAGCTCTACAGATTGTTTGAAGTTCCACTAATCATTAAGAGCAAAGCATCCTGGAAAAGGAATCAGGGCCAAGCTAATATTTCCCTTTCCCTCTCGGTACTTCATGATGGTTCTCAGTGCCTACCTCTTGGGCAGGTCGCAGGCCGCTGGGTGTCTGGCACCATCTTGAAACACATAACTCCTTCTTTTTGGTCAAGGTGAATTGTTTAATGCTGCAGTAAATGAGAACTACTTTCAATGCTTTTGCCGAACTTTCCCATGCATGCTTACTAATAATAGGTTTATCATATCAAGCATGGCCGCAAGGGGATGGAAAACATTATTGAGGCTTGGGCCTAGTGAAGGGCAGCTCTTGTACCTGTTTTTTCGAAAGAGGAAACTGAGTCTCAGAGAGGTTAAGGCCTTTGTCTGCAGTGATATAGCAGTGACCATGATGGTGATCAGAGTAGCGAGCTTTAACAGAGTCTACTCTGAGCCAGGTGCTGTGCTAAGTGCTTTTCTATACTAATACATTTCATAGGTGTACCCAGTGCTCATCGTGGCTTACCAAGCTGGTACCATGCATGTGCCCATTTCGCAGCTGAGTAAATGGAGATGTGGAAGGAGATGACATTTTACTTGCCAAAGAGCATATGGCCACAAAGTGACCATGCAGTCTCTCCTGCCACTTGACTGGGCCAGGAACCCAAGTCCACCAGGTCTCTTTCCATGTGAATGTTAATGTGTGTGTGCTGCCCTGTCTGATTCCCTAAGAAGCCTCCCTGACCTGTTCTATCATGAGTGACAGGGAGGTCAGGCTGATCCCCACTCTTGGTCACAATTTCCTGAGACGGGCAGTAGCTTCTGCAGCTGCACAGTGAAATCTGATGATTGAGCATAGTGAACCACCACACCTCTCCTTGGGGCATGGGATCCCATGACCAGGAGGGTGGGTCCTGCTTTGCTGGGTCATTTGTCACCAATAGAAAGAATCCTTTTACCCTGGGCTTGGGGCCTCTTGGTTTCTTGAACTATGATGCTTTTTCTCTCTTGGGAAGGAGGGCTCCAGGCAAAGCTGGAATTTTGTGGTTCCTTCATTT
>NDGN011428540.1:0-10046 GCA_002564285.1 Tympanoctomys barrerae | reverse complement strand
CCAGCCCTGTCTCTGTCTCTGTCTCTCTCTGTTTCTCTTGCTCGCTCTCGCTCTCACTCTCACTCTCACTCTTGCTCTCTCGCTCTCTTGCTCTCGGTCTCACTCTCATTCGCCTCAGGACCTTCTAGTAGCCCCCAAGACCATGCCCAACTGTTAACCTCCTACAGATCCTTTTCCTCTTGGGGCCCTCGGCCCCACTGCTGTGGGCACATGGGCTGGGAGAGCTTCCTGTGGTGTGGAGCTGGGTTTCATGGGACGTTCAGCAGCCTCCCTGGCTTCTAACCACTGGATGACAGTAGGGCCCACTGCACTCCAGCTGGGACAACCAGACATGTCTCCAGCAGTTGCCAATTGCCCTCTTGGAGCCACAGCTATCCCTGATTGTGAACAACTTCTATACCGTGACATCCTGCGACATCTTGGGTTGGTGGTCCTGGAGCAACTTCCCTGTAATGATAGGGAGCTTTGTCTGTTTCCTAGAACTGCCCAATACACAGCACGGCTCCGTAAAGACTTGCTGAATCAATGAAAGGTTGACCGAATGCTGAATTACAGGCTGTGTGGAATTTGATCCACATTATATGTCCACATTGTGTGTGGCTTCATGTGGACCACTGGTGTAATGGTAGATGATTTTCATTTAGGGCTTACATGTTATTCATTAAACCTTGTTTTAAATCTTTTATGTAGATTGCCTCAATCCCTTAGGTGGTAAATACTGTGCGCATCATTTTATTTACAGATGAGAAAACTGAGGCGCAGGAAGGTTGTATGACTTGCTCAGAAGGTCAGGTGGCAGAGCCAGGTGCCAACACAGGTAAACAGGACTCCAGAGACTGCCAGCTGTTGCCACCATGAAGCTATGGAGCTTGGCCGAGTTTTCCTCATTCCTCACCAAGAACTATTATTGTCCTAATGCTGGCATTGTGGCAGCTGTAATTGGGATTTGCATGTCAGGCACAAACTCGTTCATCATCAATCCTCAAAGCTTTGCTGTACAAAACCTGCTTTGTAACCGCCAGAAGACCTGGAGCCAGGAGGACTCATAGCTGGCCAGAGGCGAGAGAGCAATTTGGTGCTGAACAAGGTTTGCATGTGAGACACTCACCTCTCTGCCTCTCTGCTGCTTCAGCCCAACCAAAGAGTCTCAGAGAAGATCTGACCTTTTTATCTTGCTGGAAAAAGAGACCAGTGGGCCCTAGAGCTTCTTAGGGGTTGACTGAATTTTTAGGCAAAGGGATGTTCCAGGGTGAGAACTAGGGAGCTGAAAAGACTTGGGAACAATCCGAGAGTCCAGTGCTGGAAATGGGCAGTGTTTGTGAATCTTTCCAGGTTCTCCCAGACACTGCAATGTGCTTCATGAGTGTTGCCTCAACTTACCTTTGTGTCACAAAGAGGTATGTCTTGTTATCACCTCCATTCCATGAGTGAAGAAATTGAGGTTAAGTTAGAAAGGTTAGGTTGCTTTTCCAAGCTCCCCAAAGCAGCCATCTGATGAGTGGAACAGGGGATTAGAGCATGGGTTTGACCAAGCTTGGAGGCCACCCACTTTGCTGCAATCCAACATATCCAGCTGTCACAGCCAGGCAGTCCAAGGACCTGCCCACATGATGGCAGCCTGCCTTTTTATTCCATGCCTTCCCTACCTTTTCTTTCCTTCTGTATCCATCTTCCTTGAGAGTCTGGACACATGAATCGAGAGGCCACAGATTTAATAAGATATGGACTAACTTATCTCAGAGCTCATTGTCTAGAAGGTGTGACTGACTTGGTAACAATTATTTTTATAATAAAGGTCTAGACGAAGGAACGGAAACACAGACAAGGAAGTGACAAGTCTAGGAGCCCTCATTGATGTGTATGACAGTGACACTGTGTAATAACACATGGTGGAGGATGCATAAATTTCACCTTTCTTGCTTAACATTAGCTGCCATAGATTATTAAATCATAGCTGGATTAGGATTGGACTCTGCAGAGAATGATGCGATGGTTTTGCCTTTAATCATCCCACAGATGATTGATAGGTTCAAGGGCTGTCCCCCAAGCAGTAGTGTTCAGAGGTGGGGCTCTGAGATGATTGGACCACAAGGACCCTGGCTCCACTGGTGGATTAATCCATTGATTGAGCCATAATCTGATGGCATTATTGGAGGGTAATGGGAACAGAGGTGATGGGGTCTAGTTGAAGGAAGTAGATCTTGGAGATGTATTTTGTCACTGGCCCCAGGAAGAGGTCTCTCTCCCTGTCCCTCTAGTGTGCCATGAGAGGGGCTGCCTCTCTCTACTACATGTCCCCCCGGGGTGATATCCTAAGCAACAGAGGGAAGCCACCATGGACTGATACCTCTGAAACCACAAGCCAAAAATTAACCTTTGCTCATTTAAGTTGTTATTCTCAAATGCAATTAAAGGCTGGCTTTCACTTACAACTACTGAATGGGACCTTCTGTTTTGTTTTTTGTGGGACCTTCTTGCCTAGCAAAGGAACATGGCTTAAGAAGGAAGATGTGGATGATACAAGGCTTAGATCTGGAATAATAGCCTGTTAAACAATTCCTCTCAAGAGAACAAAAGCTATGGGCTGCAGAGCACATGGACTTCCACTTTTTAAAATGTTTCCCCCTTACATTATCCTCTCAGCCAATGCTAGGCTCACTTGCCAGCCACAACAAATGAATGCATTTATTTTTCCTCAATTAACTTGCACTTTTTTTTTTAAACCATTGAACATGGTATATTTGCTCTGATTGAGTAAGTGCAACTTGAAATGCAGTGGGTTGTGGCACTTTTAAAATTAAAAATATTCTCTTTTGTTCTATTCTTGCCATTTGAAATTCCGCATTCCCTCCCTGGTTCTGGGTGGCAGCAAGGTGATACTTAGAAATCTGACACAGAACACCCTGAGTTGGGGGCAATCATGGGTACGGAGTGTGATTAATGATGCCTGCAGAGGACAGACCTAGGATTATGTGTGTATCGATTTTCTTAATTAATGTGTTCATCAAATGGATTGTTTTTCCTATTCCTACAAGGTTTTACTGTGTGAAAGCAAGAAAAGAAAATGAAAAAAATTGACACATATTTGAATTTGGGAGTTAGCAGAAAGGCAGGGCCCTGGCTTCCTTTTCTGGGGACCGTCAGACCCTCCTGGTGGCCGTCATCACCTTGTTCCTTTTGCAGTTTGACCTGGTACCAGGCAGCCTGCTGGAATTGCCTAAGTCTGAATGACATCAGTAATGCCAAGACAGATCATGAGTCCATGGTCACCCTCCAGAGTGGAAGTTGCCACCTTCAGTGGTGCCTACCCCAGTAACACCAAACCACTGTTAACCTCAGCCAGCCCACACACAGGCAGGGGGCAGCTCCCACCTCTGCAGTGTGTGCAGGGCTAACGTGGCACGTCTCTTTTCCTTTGTCCCCTCCTCTCCCCACCAGCCAGCTTTCTGCAATTACAAGAACCTACCCTGGCATCATCATCCCCAAGGGCGCTATTGCTTCCCTAAGTGTGGAATGGAGGTGAATTCTGTAGAGCGTTTGTAGGCCAAGGAAACAGAAGCACAGAGTTTGAAGCTGCTTTGTCCAAGATTGGTGAGCAAGTCGCTGAGCCATATGCTCCTCCCTGATGCCACTGTCATGTGCCCCATCCTCTGAGCCCCATGTCCAGTGAGAGACTATGGCAAAGGGTTTCCTTATTCCAAAAAGAGTTTCATTTTCTGGGGGCTTTGGCCCTTAGTTCTTCCTTCAGTCCAGTGACTTTTAAACCCCCTCACTTCCTTTGCAAGGGCCTGTCTTCTTAACACCTTAGCTCAAAATCTGTCATCTTTGGCTCCCTGTTGAGCATGAGCGAACCAGGGTAGGGTACATGGAAGAACCACTATATTTCTGTGGTTTGGTTCTGGCCATGAGTCCCCTTAGAGGAGAACCTGTATGCCCTGCTGGGCTACAATTTGGGGATTTGGAAGGAAGGAGGAACCCTGCATGCTGGAATCCCTAGGCTGAGCCTGTGACGAGAGCCGTGTGTCCTCCCAAGCAGAAGGTCAATGTGGCTGTCAGGAAATCTACCCCATTCCCTACCTCCCCTTCAGAGTCTTTGGGTTAAGATGCCTCGTCTTGCTCAGTTTACTCTCATTGCTGGAACAAAATACCCAATACCCAAAATGAAAGAAGTAAAGGCTTATTTAGCTCACAGTTTGTGGGAGTTTCAGTCCACACTCAGCTGGCTCTAAGGCAGGGCACCACGTGGCAGAGGGCAGCTGTGCATGGAGGCAGAAAACAGCAAAACAGCAAGAGCAAAAAGGGAGGAGTGGCCGTGGCAGAGAGCAGACCTTTTACCTCCCTTGTACTGCACTCAGGCAACTACCTAGTGCAGCACTCACTCCCATAATCCCAGCATTGGATCATGAATTAATTACAAACTCTAGAAGCCCATCTCATGGCTGCGTGAGGCTATGGTGGGCCATCTAGGCGCACACCATAACACACACCCTGACCCTCCCGGGGTGGGGTTTGGATGCTTAGGTTCATGTTCTCATTTCTGCTGTGACTGCAACTACCTAGACTGCAGGTCAACCTCCTGCTGCCCCAAGTTCTCATGCACAGCTTGGTCTTGGGTCGGTGGAACTCCACTCACACACCGAAGACCAGGAGTACAGCAGCAAACTCAGGGAGATCAGAATGGGGCCCTTCGCTGTGCGTCGCAGAGGCATGGAGGAGAGGGGATGCTGGAGCCTTGACAAGGTAGCAGATGAAGAGTCCTGGCCAGAGGACTCCAGGGCTGCACAGGCAACAGTGGAGGTCTCAGTGCTGTGACCCGGAGCACTTGCTTCTGGGTTGTCCAAAGTGCTACGAGCAAAACTGAGATAATGCACCTTGGACCCAGCACTGTGAGTGGCTGAAGCAGGAGGATCGTAAGTTCAAGCAGGGACCAGACAACGTAGAGCTTTAGCAAGACTCTATCTCAGTCTAAGAAATTAGCACAAAGTGCTGAGGGAGTAGCTCAGTATGAAGGCCCCTTATAAAGGGGCCTTATAATGAGTTCTAGAAACATAGGATGTGTTCTTAAGGAGCAAAAGGCTCTGGTGCTTTGACTTCTAGACGCCTATTAGCCTTAAGTGTTTACGATCCCCACCTCCGTGCTGCTAATAGTGGCTGTGGTTCTGTGAGTGGATGAAAGTGCTAGGTGCGGAAGTACTTCCTGATTTGGCTTGGCGTTCCCTTCAGTGTTTCGTCTTTGTGGCTTGAATGGTGGAGCCAGTGGAGAAGTCGGCGAACTGCCCCTACAGAGAGCCAGGGGATAAAGCGTGCAGGTACTGGGTGCGGGGAGGGCGATCTGGCGCGACTGCTTGGGTCTTCCATTGTAGCGCAAGAACCGCGGTGTGCTATGGCTCAGTGGCCGGATGTGGTTGTGTTCCCATAAAGCCAGTGGCCAAATCCTGAGGGTATGACTTCTTTCGTTTGCCTTCCGATCCAGCGTGCATACCAGAGGAGCGGATTGATGGAGTAGGCCAGTGAATTTGATGTGAACACACTGTAATAGTGTTCAAGGAGCAGAAACGCTTACCTGGGTGGTGACTGGGGGTGAAATGGCGCATGCACAGAGAAGGGCTGTTTGCTGGTTGCTCAGTGGCTTGGGGTGAAGTCATTGTGTGCAGTCTTCACTCCTGGCTCAGGACTACCCAAAAGGCACAAAAAGAGTTGCCAATTGTGGGAAATGGTGGGAGACATTGGTGTCTTGGCCTCAGGTGCCTGTTTATGAAATGAAAACATCACTTTAAAGTGTCCTCTAGTTCACGTAGCAGACATACATAAGTTTAGGGGAGCAAGAGGCACCCCACCGAGATCCTGACATGCAGCATGGGCCTGGTGGCCTTCGCACCTTCCCAGTTCCTTCTGAGGCTGATGAGACCAACATGAGTTTACTGCAAGACATTTCAACCTTGGCCCTCCTGACATTCTGGCCAGGTCATGCTGTGTGTAGCACCTTGCAGAACACTTACCAGGGTCCACATCTTTACTCACTAGATGCCAGTGGCAGCCCCATCATGTGACAACCAAAAAGCTCTTCAGATGTCCTCCAGGAACAAAAGCGCTGTTCCCATGGTTGGATGGAACAACACACAGCATGCCTGGTGCGGAGTGGGGCCAACTTTTCAATTCATCCCATAGAACTCTTCATTATTAATAGTACACTGAATTATTGAACTATGAATTCTCTCCCTTTTGAGTGCAGTTGCCTTTATTTCTGTCTCCCGAAGGCAAGGTTGGTGGTTTCTGTATCGGAATGCAGGATTTTGTCCTGACATTTTGCAGTGTGGCTCGGAGGCCTTGTTCCTGGGAGGGCCAAGTATGCCTTCCCTCTAGCACACCTGAGCTGCAGACTCATGTTTGCGGTCAGGGTCAGAACCCACAGATGGCTCCTATGAGAAACCCACGTGAAGTCTCCAGCTCATACCAGTGGGAAAAGTACAAGAATTATACAAGGGAAGCACATAGTGGTAGCTTATGTCGCAAGCCAGTGCTGACACGATGTTACCTCCCTCATGAGTAATGCACAAGTTGAACGTTAGCAGGGGCCAGCTTGCGGCACCTGCACTGTGGCCAAGGTGACCCTTCCTGACTATTGCTTGGCATCCGGATTTCATGTCTATGCTGTCCCTGCTCGTAGTTGGTCAGTGGGTCCCAGTTTGGGGGGAGGGGGAGGGGAGAAGGGACTAACAGAGAGAATTCTGTGCCTTACACATGAAACCCTGTAGTTTTTCGATCGAGTGAGAAAATACATAAATGCAAAAGATTACAATGCGTTCAGAAACATTGTCAAACGGATATGGCTTCTGCATCTGCACACATTTGAAAAATAATGGTGTATGCGGACAAGAAAAATAGCTCATTCTGCCCACAGGAGCATCTGGAGATGTGTAGGCTCTGACTTCCTGTCACAGGGTCTCTGTGGCCCACCAGGCACCGCTGCTGTGCAGTGACGTGTGTGCGGGGGTCCAGCTTGCTCAGCGATGGCAACCACAGCTGGGGGCTTGAGACCCACGTGGAGGCTGCGGCTTCTCGCTTTGGGACTGGGAAGCTTCTCCTGATCTGGAGGGATTCCTCAGTTCTTTGATTCGTCTCCGTCTGACTGTGATGTAATCAGATTAGTCTGTGATGTGGGTCCTTGATTTTAAGAGAACTGCAAAAATTTCCACAGAGTGACTTGCTGGCGTGAACGCCGGAAAACACTAGTTATAGGCAGAATAACAGAACTGGCCTCAAACTTGATTTCGGGCAATAAGATTTGATTGGCCAGCTGCCATCCCTAACTAGCGTCATCCGGTCCCATCTCCAGCTATGCCCTAAAATCCCTCAAGCATGTGATCCATCATATCATTTTCTCATTTACGCCAGCACTGGATAATGGCCTAATCTCTCCAGCAGCATTCAGATTTATTAGAGAAGATGGCATTTACAAAACCATTTCACTGTTCCACCGCAAACATCCGAAGCCAGTGCGTGCTTTCTTACAATAAACCTTCCTTTTAACAATGAATGGTTTATTACTTGCAATTAAAATCACCTGCAAGAGCCTAGCCAATGGTTTTCATTTTTCTGCTTTTGTGTTTGGCTCCTCTGTAGCCAGTGAGTTACCCAGCACTTCTGAGGGAGTACCCAAGAGGGACCCTTGCACAGGATGAAGGTCCAGGAAGACACGGTCACTTTAAGGCACGATGTAGCCTGAATGATCATCTGCACTGGGCTGAGGTACTTGGAGGGAAATCTGTGTGCGAAATCAAATGTGATCTGCTCTGAAGGAATATCTTCTCATGGCTGTGTTTTGTGTGCAAGACGGGCCATCAGAGAAAATGAGACATTTAGTGACTACAGGATGCCTCCTCATTTATGGGCATCCTGGAAAAATGTTAGAAAAATGAAAGAGGTAGAGAGAGAGAGAGAGCTAGGAAAAGGCCCCATTGATTCCTGTAGCAAGGATATCTCTGGACAAACTAACATGTAGAATCAGAGAAGCCCAACCCTTCTAGTCCTGTCTCTGACCCTTCTTAGCTGGTGAAGGAGACAAGCAGCTTCATCAGAGTGGGCCTCAGTTTCCTCACCAGGGTGATGCCAGTCAGACCTCCTAGGGCTGCTGTGAGGTTAAGAGGATCTGTGGGTTGTTAGGCACAGTCGCTGGTACTTGCCATGTCCCCTGTGAGGGTCATTAATCCATGTTCCTAAGTGACCAACAGGGAGGAAAAGAGCTGAAACCATGCTTCTGTTTATCCAGGCAGTGGCCACTCGGGGAGCGCATTCGGATTGACAAGGCACCACAGTAGGTGCTGGGGACAGAGCAGTGCTGGCCACCAGCTGGAGGCCAGAGTGAGCAGGGCAGCATGGCGAAGACACCAGCTGGGATTCAGGGGACCTGGGTCCCCACCCTGGCTCTGCCCTGAGAGACTGAAGAGGAGCAAAGGGAAGGTTTTGTTTGTGGTGTCGCCAGTGTGTCCGAGGTGTGGGTGAGCAGTCCCCCTGCCCCCTCCAGCCTGTGGAGGCCTCCCCGAATCCTGCTTAGGTCCTGGGATGTGGGGTCAGTCACAGTGAGCATGTTAGGGAAAAAAAAAACTCTAACATGGCCTCTGTTTCTGGGTTTTTACAACTTCTGGGTTTTTACAATATCTGGTCACTAATAGCAGCAATGAATCATGGCCATTGATGAAAGCACTGAGCCAGTCCGTCCCAGCTTAAAGAATACGGTAAGGTGGATAGGAGTATAAGCGGGGGGATATCAGCCTCCCTGGCTTAAGTGGAGGTGATACAGGATCCTGATCCCCACCGGGGACAGGAGGAGAAGAGGGACTTGACCAAATGTTACAGTTTGTGTCTAGCTGTCCCCACAAAGTCTCACTTAAGTTATGGGGCAGATGCAGCTGGAGAAGCAATGAGTGGCTTGAGGGGTGGGACCAGAGGACAAGGACGGGGCCCGAGGGACGGGGCCCAAGAGGGGCAAACCATTAAGCTGGCTAGCCTGTGCTTTCTCAGAGGCGTGGAGAGGGTCATCCTGGACACGGCAGCGCCCCAGCCTCTCCTCCAGTGTCTTGGACCCTCCAGTAACTGTGAGCTAAATAAACCTTTCCTTCCCTCATTTTGAGTGTCGGGTATTTGTCACAGCAATAAGAGAAGAGTAATTAAGGCAGAATTTGGTACCAGAGAAGTGGGGCTGTTGCGGAGGCTATACCTGACCATGTGGGTTACAAGCTTTGGGAATGGCTGATGGAAAGAGATAGGAAAGGTTTGAAGATGTCGCCTACAAGAGAAGCACTGGAACAGCTTCAGTTGTTCTGCAGAGAAGATCCTGGGCAGAGCTCAGACCAGAAGACTGATAGAAAACTTGCCTGTAGGGACCAGGATCAGGAGGTTTCTGCTGGGAAGAAGGACAGCATTGGTTGTTGGACTCCAGATCATTTGTTTTGGCTTGACAGAAAGTTTGTCTGAATTTTGCCCGTGTCCAGAGACTTTGGCTGAGAGTGAGATTAAACATGGAAGGCTGATTAATCTTTCAAAGGAAATCTCAAAGTAGTCAAATATTGGGGCAGTGGCCTGGTTGTTGTTGGGGCCTCTTAGTCAAATATATCTTGAGAATAAAGAGCAAAGAGCCCAGCAGAATGATTTGAAATGTGAGTTTGGCCGGAAAGGAAGCTCCAGGAAGGCTGTGGACTGTAAAGACAGAGCTGAGCTCTCCGTTGCCCAGGAGGACCAGGAGAGTAGAAAAGATGTCCTGAGGGCATCACAGGAGGTGACAGTTTCTCGCCCTTTGCAGCCTCAGAATCTCAAGGGTGGGGGACTTTGCTTTGGGGAGAAAGCCACAGAGCCCCATGTTCCAGAATGGAGGCGGTGGCCAGATCAGATTACAGAATGGCACCAGCATAAGAGAATTTGTTCCTTGGAATCAGGGTCAGAGTGCTCAATGATCCAAGCACTCAACCCCTAGAGCCAAGAGAAAGGAAAGCCTGGCTACTGCTCCAGCTGGCAGCAGACCTTGGCATCATCCACGTGGCGATGGTTTT
>NDGN011428537.1:0-22986 GCA_002564285.1 Tympanoctomys barrerae | reverse complement strand
AAACTTAGGTTGTTAACCCTCCAGAAGAAAAGCTTATTATTACCCTGCAACATATGCAGTTTGGTTTACCCTATCTATCTAAATATCAAATATCTTAGGCATAACATAGAACAGGTATTTTCCATCAAATACTGATGTGTTGAATTTTAAGCCCTTACAGAATATGAAGAAAAAATAATTAAAAAAAACAGGACTAAACACATATTTTTTACACAGAAATTTAGAAATCTAACCATATACTGCATTGTAGAAAGACTGATATTTTTCTTTCTTTTTCTTGTGTCTTTTTTCTCATTTATTACCCATTTAAAAAGAACCTTTTACTTGTGAGAGAGTATGGTAATAACTGGTCATGACAAGAAGTACATATTAGAAGACCAGAAGGACAGGCATTCCAAGCGTGACCCTTCTATTACACATTGCTATCTTCAGTGCAGTTGCGTGGTTCACAGGTATATGAACATATATAGTTAGTCAGGGTGAGAATCTTACCAATTAACTGCTAGTTTCAAAAACCTGCGGATGTTTCTCAGGATCATTGCCTTGCCCATCTTCTGTGTACAATATATGGCTTTGTCCTTGTCCTGTTTCCCAGCTTTTCTCCTTACTCTCTCCTCACTGTCCAACCCTCAAGTTCTCTCTTTCCTTTTAGTTGTGTTATACCTTTCTATTTGTATTCAGCTACTCAAAATTTGAGTGCCTATGTTTTCCCCATTTTTCTGAGGAAATGAACACCATCAGTATATTAAAAGGTTTCTATACTCACCTTCCTCATTTTGTATGGAAGTCAAAAAATGCCCCTCCGGGGGCCGGGGAGATGGCTCAGTGGAATAAGCGCTTTCCTGGCAAGTGTAAGGGCCTGAGTTCAATCCCCGGTTCTGGAAAAAAAAAAAAAAAAAAAAGAAGGGATATGAATATGATAAAGACCTAGAAAAAATGGTCCTCCCCCATGTCTGGACACTGATTCCTGGAATTGGCGAATATTACTTTATATGGCAAAGATTTCATAGATGAGATGGTGTTAGAGGTTATTTCAGTTAATCATACAGATCTAAATGTATTCATGAGTATCGTTATAGAAAGGAGGTGAAGGGAGATTCCCACAGAAGTATGACCATTGGAGTATGCAGGAGTGAATGCCAACAGCATCAGAGAATGCCCATGCAAAGCACATCCTCCCTAGAACCTGCAGAAGGGGCATGGACTCACCTTCATCCTGAATTTCCATTTCCTAAAATTCACTTGGGACTTCTAGCTTCCAGAATAGAAGAGAATAAATTCATGTTTTTTGCTTTCCTTTATTTTTTAAAGATAGGCAAGTCTTTTTCTTTTATTTTGTTATTTATTTATTTCATTTCAAAGAGAGTGAAAATAATAAAAAAGTAGAAATGATAATTTCAAAACACAAGACAATAGGAATTCAATAGTTACTGTTATACTGTCCATAAACTGAGGAATAGATGAAAAAGATGTGGTAGCTTTATACAATGGAGTATAACTCAGCTATAACAAAAGATAAAATCAAGGCTTTTATAGGTAAATGGGTGCAACTAGGTAAAACTTTTAATTAGGCAAACTGTTAATAAACATTCACAAACGAAGACAGTTCAAAGTACCACAGGACATATACAAACATGATAAACATCATTATGGTTGAAGGACCGGAATAGACTTCTCTCCGGGAAAGATTACAAATGGCCGGGACATACATGAGAAGTTTTCAGCATGACTAACCACCAGTAAAAAGCAAGTCAAAACTTTAATTATTTACTGTTTGACACTCATCAGGATGACTGTGATAAAAAGACAAAATAAGTGTGAGTGATGGTGTGGAGAAAGAAGAGCGTTGATATAGGGCTAGAAGAAATAAAATTTGAGGAAGCCACCTTGTAAATCTAGAAGGTGCTCAACCTGTTGAATAAGGAGTTACTATATGAACCAGTAATTCCATCTTTAGGTACATCCCTAAGAGAAACGAAAACTTACATTCATTCAAAGAGTTGTGCACAAATGTTTATAGCAGCTGTACTCGTCATAAGCAAAGTCTGGAAATGGGACAGAGGTGCAACAAAGGAGTGAGGACTTTGTGCACACTGTAGTACAGATGTGCTTTGGAAAACATGCTAAGCAAAATCAAATCTTTATTTCCCTCAGCCAACCAGTTTGTGGTGATTTGTTATAGCAACTATAGGAAATGCGTGCAATGCTATTGTAGTTTAGTATTTTATTTCAGTACTTCTCCTACTTTATTTGAAAATTTACATTCAGTAAATATACTCTCTTAGGGGTCCAGCTTAATGAGTACTGAGTAGTATTCCTCATACTATGTACCCTTCATCACTATGAAGAGATGGAATGTTATCACGTCTCATCTCTCCCCCAACTTCCCTCCCATATCTTCCTACTTTTCAGTCTTTCCCTGCCCTCTTAATTCCTGGAAATCTTCAAATGGGTCATCATTTTACTTCTGCATTTTCCAGAATTTCATCTAAGTCGAGTCATTCAATATGTACATTTTTGACTCTGTCTTCTTTTATTTCATAAAACACATGTAAAACTCATGTTTTCAGCTCTTGATTCCTGAATAGTATTTCATTTCATGTACATACCATAGTATATTTATCCATTCCTCAGCTGAGGGATATTTAGATTATTTTCAGTTTAGACAATTATAAATGAAGCTGTTATAAGTATTTGTGTGTATAAGTTATGATAGAACATGGGTTTTATGTCATTTGACATTGTGAAGTGAATTGCAAACAATTTTCTCTATGGATTGATGATATTTTTATGTCTTAGTTTGTTTTGCTGCAATGGAATACCAGAACCTCTGTAATCTAAACAACAAATACTTCTCACAGTTCAATAAGTTGGAAATCTGAGATCCAGGTGCTATGATGTTTGAGTTTTTGATGAGGAGCTTTTCCTTGGAAAAAGCAACGTGTCTGACCGCTTGTATCTTCACATGGTGAGAAAAGAGGAAAAAACACTCTTGCGCTTTCGTGTGTGTGTGTGTGTGTGTGTGTGTGTGTGTGTTATTTCCTATAAGGCAAGTGGTGCTGTATGTGAAGTTTCCACTCTCATGATGTAGTCACCTCCTAAAAGCTCTGCCTCCTAGTACTATCACTGGGGACTAGGGTTTTAGTATGCTTGTGAATTTTAGGTCCATAGTCTGGTGAATATTTAGGTGAATATTCAGTCCATAGATACTTCATATTCTGCATACTTTAAATCATTTTTTTTTTTTTGCAGAACCAGGGATTGAACTCAGGACCCTGCGCTTGCCAGGCAAGCACTTAATTCTACTGAGCTATCTCCCCAGTCCATATTCTGTACACTTTAAATTAGAAGTATTTAATTTTAGTATGAGCAACCAAGCTCAGTCATTACTTTTGTAATGTTTAGTAATGACATTACTTATATGTGATACTTCTGTTAAAAGTATGACTTAATATAACCCTTTTAAAACTAAATAAAATGCAAAACATAATATTAACTTACTTTCTAATTGCTGTTGTTCATTAGCCATGATACAGAGGTAACATAAACTGCAGGGAAGATGAATTTCTTCCTTAATAGAATTTTCTTAAAATTATACTTTTACTTAGGAGTTGATCCAAGTTGCTGCTACTGACTTTTTGTTTCCCCGTCAAAAGCATTGTCACTGGCAATTTCATTACTTTGAAAATCACTTGTAATTTCATCTCTTGCAATAGTGAATCTGAGTTTGCCCTTTCTTCTTCAGTACTACCCATCTCCTTAGAATTCACACTTGAAGAATGTCCTGGATATCCCAACTAGATTGCCACTTGAAGGGAAATCTGTATTTCAATTTTTCAATCTACCAATGATTCTGCTTTTTAACACCTAGTAAGGGACTTTCCCTACAAAAGACCCGTAAGTCATCTCATTCCCTATGAGCAAATTATTTTCATAGCTTCCTCTTCATTTAGTCTTCTTGTAAACACTGAGACTTTGATACTCTTCCTGGAGAGTTGCTAGCCTTTGTCTCTTCTTCTGTGTGAATAGGCTTTTTCAGTCAGATTTGAGTACAGGCTGGAGCTGAGCAGAAGTGAGCAAATGATTTGTCCTCTGTCACTGGATAAAAGCTCTGTAGTACAACTAAGAAATAGGTCATAATTTGTTCTCACGACTGAGACCAGGCTAAGGGTTTGGTGTTACTAATTGTACTTTAGGGGCATTATCTTAAGTTTGAGATATGTATTTAAGAAGTCAACTCAAGAAAGTAGTTCTTGAATGGAAGGGCTTAATAGCCTGAGACACAGATTGCAATGTCTTATGTTGGCCAACTTGGAAATATTCTTTGCAGGCTCTATGTTCTTGCTTCTGTTTCATAAGACTAAAGAGAAGCAGGAGGGTCAGTGACAAATTCGGCTATGACACAGTAGCAAGAATTCTATTGGCAGGCATTTGGGTTTGTGTTCTACAATGCATGAAAACATTCAGGAACAATTTCACTGGGCCTTCCAGAAAAGGCAATATATTTGTAAAACACACTTATTCGTGCCTTTTTGGTACCATTTATTCCTTGCTAAGTATCTGCTTATTACTATAAAGATGCAATCAGAAAGATGAAAAATTAAAACCATCAATGTGCCTCTGAAAGAAAGTGAACATATCAGGTCTTAGTAGATTTTTAAATAAATGAATTTTTGGTGGACTAATTCAAATGTTAATACAAAGATAAAAAATTGATTTGAATGTGTTTCTTCTTACATTCATAAATCAAATTCTGCATATTGATGCAGAAATAATGAACCTTTAACCAGATATACACACTTCTATTCTAATTATTTACATTGAAGTACTCCAAAGAACTATAGCTAAGCATGCAGTTAGGAAAAATGAAGGTTTCTGTAAAATTGTTTTTTTTTTCTTTTTCTATAATGTCCTTACTTTTTTCCTCTTAAATAATCTCAGAAAATGTTTTGGCATTTTGGAATAGTTTTATATTTCTTCTTTGGCAGAAGATGAATTGATTAGCAGCAAACTAATGAGTCACTGGCTCTCCAGTTTATCTTTCATATTGTGTGGTGCAGGGCAAGATTTCTAAGGGAGCAGGAAAGCAGTCTCACGTCTATCATCCCCACTCGATGAAGTCTGCAAGCGTGGCATCATCCTCACCCAAAAAACCATTCACACAGTTCCAGTGGCTTTGGAGTCATTTCTGTTCTTCTAATTATGTTTCGCTAAAGACTGATACTAAAGATAGTCGGCCAAGAAAATACTAAGGAACTGTTTGAGAATAGAGGAGACTGAAGAAAAATGTAACTCAACACAATACATGATAGATTACTTTTTTTTCTTTTTGCTATAAAAAAAAACATTGGAACACTTGGTAAAAGCTGAATAAAGGCCATAAGTTAGAGTATTGTAATCAATGTGAATTTTAGTTTTTAATTTGAAGGCCAATGATGACAGGTTCATGGAGTATTGTGGAAATTTCCTAAAGCTTACTTAAAATTTTACGATTGGTTATTAACAAAGCTGAGTGATACTGGCTTTCATATTTAAGCCAACCATAAGAGTGAAGATTTCTTGAGTCATAACTACACTCTCATTCATTTTTTTTGAAATGCCAATTCAGAGTGGGGAATTTATGATAAATGAGACAAAGGAATTCTGTCTGTACATTGGGAGTAACAATATTTACCTACATCATAAAGTAAGAAGGAGAACTAAGAAAGCCAAAGCTCATCGCACAGTGGATGGCAGGTCATGAATTCAATAAGTATTGATAGTAATGGCTAATTGTGATGTTTTCTTATGGTTTTATTGATAAAACCCCCTGCTACCTCAATTTTTAAGTAATTTTATTTTAACAGACTCTTTGAGAAGCAAATGAATACTGCTATTGAATATCACCTGCATTTAGTTCTGGAATTAGATATTGTAACACTTAGTTCTTACACACATAAAAATCTGAGCCATATCAATGGAACTTTCCATGAAAAACTTTACACCAAGTCCTATGAAGCATTATTTAAAATTGGAAGAGTAATCTGATGTGATATGTGTTTATCAAACTGAGGTCACATTACAATAGTAGGTAATGAGAATAATTTAGTAGGGTTACAATCAGAGTCATAAAGAATTTAATTACAGTAGAACAGGATGGGTAAGATTGGAACAAATTGCCTGGAAAAGGTAACTATTGTTTCGTGAAAACTTATGTGCACCTATTGGGTTCCATTTCCAAATATTTTTCTCATTATGAGTTTCAGTCATTGGGTAGAGAATTGGAGGCTGCGCACCCAGGCAATGTCAGCTTCAAATACTGAACCTAGAGGCTTGGATGCAAAGAGTATGGAAGGATCTGTCCAAGAATGTCCATTCCTTCCTGCTTTGGTCCACAGGTCACCTAAACATCCCTATTGTGTACTTTCCACACCGATAGAAGAAACCAACAACACAGTAGCAAACATGACATATTCAAATAAACTGAAATAACTTTTTAATATTATATATTAATTCAAGCTTGAAACATTATAAGTATCATTAATTATCTAAATTTTGAAGCAAAGAGTTTGATCCCTGGCACCATCAAAAAAAAGTATCCATTTGAAGCAAAGAAAACTAGCTTTATTTCAACTGCTACGAATAGTATCTCCTGAGCTTATCATAGCCAAAATATCATTCTGACCCTATTCCTAAAAGATGCAGAAATTTAGGTGAAATTATGAACTGCTTTCAATTTAGTTGTATTAGCAGAATATGGAGGTGAGGGGAGGCATGGTATGCTCATAATCCCAGGATTCTGGGAGGGTGAGACAAGAGCATCCTGAGTTATAGCCCAACCCAAGGAGCTTAGCAAGACCCTGTCGCAAAATAAAAGGTGTACTGGGGAGGGTGCTGGGGATGTAGTTCAGTGCAAAGGCCATGGGTTCAAACCCCAGTACCTCAGAGAAAAAGCAAGACAATGATTTGTGAGCTGAGCAGGTTGAGGGGCTGGGAACACTTAGCACTGGCATAGTATCCAACCATACCCACACTGCCTCCACCTGTCTGAGGCCAACTAAGGGGAAGGAGAGGATAAAGCCATTATCAAATGTGCCCACTGGCTCTGCCACAGAGAACCTGCCTTCCGATAGGAGCTAATGGCTTGTGTCTTCTCTGCATCCAATGGGTTTGTTTGACAGAAGTCAACTTCACTCCTTATTTACTGCGCAGCATGCTTTGGTCAACCCCAGAGAAGAGGCCAAACATTGGGTTTTATTAAAAATGTTGAGAAGAAAGATTGGTTTGTTTCCCTCCTTTTCTTCTTTCTCTTACTTTTCTTCTTTAATAAAACATCCTTTTATATGCCAGAACTTAGTGAAACTGCTCGGGTAGTCAAGGTAGTAAATAGAGCTGGTCCTTTTAACTCTAGGAAAACATGAAAGCATCTTTCTGCCACTGAGCTGGCACCCGTGGCAGGATCAAGTGCTACTGTTAACGGGTGGGCAGAAAAGTACATTATCACCTCAGGGCTGTCATTACCAGAGGCTTTCACTGCAGACTACAGCATTCAGAGAGTGGTCAGAGGAGAAGGGGAGCCGACCCAGGAGGCAGAGAGGGAGTGACAAAGACAGCGAGTTTTAAAATCATATTGACCAGAATGGTGGACGTAGGAAGAGTTGAGGACTTCAACCTGCATGTAGAGCATGGCACTGCATCCTACAAAGGTAGCTACCTGCTTGCTTGCTTGTGTAGCTGCCTTTTTGAAAAAACACAGGCTTAGACACACCTGGTGGCCACAGCTAATCAATTCCTGTGCAATTTACCCCATCAGGGTAAGGAGACTGCCTATTTAATCTCCAACACATAGGTGGATAATTTGTGCTTACATATTTAATCCAGGCATCAGTTTGTTGTGCATTTGTTTCTTGCTTCTCACAGAAAAAAAAAATCAAGATTTTCTTGTTAGTATACATTTTAGAATTTATTTTAAATAAATACCTTATTTAATATCCTACATTATAGGGACCGGGGAGATGGCTCAGTAGGATAAGCACTTGACTGGCAGATACAAGGATCTGAGTTCAATCCCCGGTTCAAAAAAAAAAAAAATCCTACATTATAGCAGTGAAAGGCTGAGGATATAAAAGTGCTTTAGATTTTTTTTTTTTTTTTTTTTGGNGGCTGAGGATATAAAAGTGCTTTAGATTTTTTTTTTTTTTTTTTTGGGCTGGCTTAGGCTGCCTTAAGGGTGGGGCTGGTGAGGCAGGTGGAGGTGGGGATTGAACTGCTGAACCGAGGTATCCTGCCCCTGACTGCATCTGCATGAGCAGGCGCTTAAACAACTGAGCTAACCAGCAGCCCCCCTAGAATTTTTTAAAGTTAGCTCATAAAGTCACTGCAAAGTATTCTGTTGAAGTAGTGTTATTGCAGTATTATAATGAGAGGATTTTACTGTTAGGCAATGGAGAGAAGTTCCTATCATGGGACTTTTTACTTTTGTCTTATTTTTGGGTTGCTTCGTAGCCATCCTGAGCTCTTCACTGAGAGAAGTCATAACCATTTCTGTCCTTTTCTCCACAGCCTGTCTTCTGTCTGGATTCTGTTGTATCAGCATAATGGATAAGTAGAACCCTAATGAGTTCAAAGCCAGCCAGTTAGTTCCTGGATATGTAGCAGATCCTGTTAATTCAGTTATGAGCAGCAGGTACTCTTTCTTCCGATTTCTGCCCTCCACCTTGTCTTGCACTAAAGCTCTGAATTTTATTACAGAGTGATCTACCTTTTATCAAAAAGGAGCCATTATTATTAATTTTAGAAAGCAATGCTGGGAAGAATAATTATAAGCAAAATGTTATAGAAAATATAAAGAGCATGATATGGCTTCTCCTGTTCTTTATAAAACCATCAATTTGGGAAAAATAATCTAGTTCTTTGCTGAATTATAGTTTAAAAGGTTTAAACTATAATTCAGATAACCAGACTTCTTTGCTATAAAATTTCATCAAAACGTACTCAATCCTTGACCTCATATCTAGGTCCATTTTGGCAATCAGATAAAACTTCTTAGGTTTTCTTCCTAGAGGCATGAGTGGTTAACTTGATCTTATTGCACTGCAAAAGATTTTGTGCTCTGCATCATTTTTCATAAAAGCTATTTGTTTTGTTAGGAGAACTCCAGGGAGACTCCTTGTTAGAATAGATTTTGGAGGGCAAGGGTGGCTTGTGCTTGCTCCTCTTCCTGTCTTTTAACCAATAAAAATAGTTAGCAATGGTTAGACATTAAGCACGAAAGAAACAAAGATGCAAGAAATGATGCAAAGGAAATTAAGATCTTGGTAACTGAAGATGTTATTTCTCATGACCAAGGATCATTTAAAAGAAAAATAAACTGAAAGGAGTCCCAAGGACAATTGTTGATTTGGAAACATACTTCATTTGTCTGAAGGCCGTCACTTGCTTTGTTTACATTTGTTGTCTTGTTGGTTGGTTGGAAGGCAAAGGGACTGAAGCCAGGGGCCTCCTTTCCTGTTTCCCTTGTGCAACCCAGCCACCCCACGCAGGCCACGGAGGTCCACACCAGCGCAAACAGCCTTTGCACAGAAAGGGCACTAGGTGGTGCCCATCTGCTTTGCCGGTGAAAGGGCTGGATTCCCTAGGGAAGTCACTCTGGGGAAGTGACTCCTCCTCAGGCCCCAGCCCCAGCCGGCGCGCAATGCTCCCCTCTAACAGAGGACCAGGAGCAGAGTGCTGTGTTCTGTCCTTTCCTGAATGCATCCTGAGATTTCCATTCTGAGACAAAGCTTTGGTTTGGGGAGGGAGATAGTGTTTTCGAATCTGAAGGTGGAAGTTGAAGCAAAAAGGCAAAAAGCTTTCAATACTCCCTTTGAAAATAAAAGAACAGAAAAATAAAAGCTGCAGCCTGCCTTCCATGTCTGTAAAGAGTCGTGGTAGGTTATGTGTGCCAAGGCTTTCTTCCTGCCAGATTGTCTCTACAATGCAGTACTCAAGCTACTTATATTTTTCTTACCTTTGCCCATAATCAAGCTGTAAAAATAATAAAAGAAAATGAAGGCAAATCCTAAATTTCAATTTGCCTCTTCACAAAAATAATTCGTTGTCAAATTAAGTGTAGTTAAATTGAAGGGTTTGCATGTCCACAGCTATCCCCATACCTACTGTTTGAAGACGTGGCTTTATACTATTGGGTTTATTCCTAAAAAAAATCTTATTAGACACGCTTAACAGATTGTTGCTTTGTGTTCAAGGAGAACAGATAACTGGCTAAGAAGATTTTTTTTCCTGAATAATTTTATCCAGGCAATATGCCCATCAGATCTGTTTCAAAATGTAGAACTACTTAGAATCTTCTTTTTTTTCTTTTTTTTTTTGGTAAAGATTTGCAGCAGTTGAGAATAATCATGCTATTGTCCTAGAATGAAAAGCAAATATCGTTGTTTCCTAATAGAAATATGTAAAATATGAGTTTATGATTCATTTCTAAAAATTTAAATGGAGTTTGTTTCTCCAAATATATTTGTTTTTATGAAAGGCAAGAAACAGTTTTTTGAATATCAAAAGTAGACTAGTACAGTAGTACCTCAATTTTGTTTCAGAGTGAATAAAATATATTCCAAAAAAAAGGAAAAAATAAAACTTAGTTAAACTAAGAAGTTAAACTATGGGAAAAGCTTTATTATGAACACATGAGAATTATTTCTTTGCTCTAGCTGCCCTGTCATATGTCATAGCATGTGGCAGGTTGACTGCTCATTAATTCTATTTATATCAGTATGATAATCCACCCCACTGAGTACACATGTGTTAAAATATTCATAAATTATTTTTATTGCGAACAAATATACATTAAATGCCAAGAGAAGACCATTATTTAAAGACAAAACTAGTCAACAATCAAGGAAGCGTAGCCTTTTTACTGTCAGTCCAGTACATATGTTTTATCAAATTCTCTTTGTTTCTCATTTCATTGCTTCATAGAGAATTTTGCCTTCCATTTTTAAATTCTGCAAAATAAATAGATTTCATTGAAAGGAACAGACATAAACAATAAAAGATGTTACATTACCTCAGACCAATAGAAACTTTGGAACAAACCATCTGGGCAAATGTACTTCTGGCCTCTAAAATTTTGAAAAACATATAATTTGAACCTTCATCCAGTCTTGAATTAAATTTCGTGGCATTCCTTGAAGTCATTCATCAAGTTAAAACAGATAATTTCCTGATAGAATAAGCTGCAGACAAGAATTTTAAATATATATATATATATATATATATATATATATATATATCTAGAATGTTGAAAATTGAAACCAATACTGAAAACATACTGAAGCAGATTATTCCCTAATGAAATAATTTTATACTATTTTATTTTGAATTATTTCAGGAAGTTTAAAAAAGTGGAGGTAGTCATTCTTTTTACAAGCTGTCTGTGCAGCTACCCAGTACAGTTGAAAAGTTTGAATTCTTTGTCCAAATCCAGATATCTTAGTTAAAATATATTGCCCAACTTACCTAATTCATCATATTCTGAATTAATGCTGTGAAAACAATTATCATTCTTAATTATTGGGGTCACACTTCAGATTTAGCTACAATAATGGTGGCTTAAAAAAGTGAACTATGCTTAACAGTTTACTTGTAATAGTCTCTAGGAAACCTAAATTTCACAACATTCACCAAAACAACTTTTTTGGTTGACATGACAACTGATGAGTACATCAAAATGAGAAAATCTGAATGTATATAGTGCCACCATTATTTATTTTAATGATGAATACAACATTTATAGACACACTGTAAAAATGAAATATTTTTTCTTATGGTGCCAGTACTTGCTGCAGAAGTGAAGTTGTCACCCTAGGTTTACGTGCTAATTTCAGGCAGGCTTTCTCCTATATAGTGATACCTTCAAAAATATTTTATTTTCCACTTTGCCTTGGAAGAAGCATTTCTTCATATGCACAACATTTAGTGAGATATTTAGATACTAAAATGTAGAAAAAGCCACGGGCATAAAAATTGTCCCTCAATGTTTTTTACAGTAACAACCATTGGGTTTTATTTTAAGTGTCTAACAGTGAGAGTACAGTTAGCAAAAGGTATCATTTATTTGATGAAAAATTAGTCAACAAAACATGTTGCATGATATTATAGGCAATGTGTAATAGAATACTAAGTAAAAATAAATCACTACATAAGATTAAGGTGTGGTGGGATTACAATAATTTTAAACATGCAAATAATGAAACACTGAAGAAACACAAAAATGGTAATCATCATATTAAGGAGCCAAAATGATATTTTTACTCTTTTTTCCAAACTTTTTAATCCTTGTCATACTAATATAATTTAAAAAGAAATGTCAAATTCCAAAATCACTTAAAATAAATCAGCAGTCAGTTTATATTTAATTGTTAAATGTCATAACTGATCACTATAGAGTTTTGAAAGGAAAAATTAGGCAATTCACATTTTCAAAAGTGTTAACTTTGAAACCCATATCCCAGGATGTGAATTTTCATAGTGAAACCCAATTTGCTTTCCTTGGCATCACAGTGCACATATTCTTTTGTTAAAAAAGAACTCCCTCTTTTATTCATTTATTAGTTTTCCTGCTTATTACATTCAATTCAAAATCACAGCATCTTCACCTATATTTTCTCAAACCCCCTGAACAGTCATCTCCGAAAACAAAAAGCCTTGCCTCAGAATAGCACAAAACCCTCTCATTCAGCTGTCTGTGAAGGTGGAGATGTACTTTCATGTGAATCTTGGCCTCCGTACAGCGCTGCTGCGCCATCATTTTCATCTGAGATTTGAACATATTGGAGGAGCTGGAGCCTTCCTTTCTTTTATCCTGTCATCTCCACACCCCCCTGGAAATGATGGGCATATGGCAGGCACCCTCCCTGGATTCTCAAACAACAGGAGAGACCTGATTTCAATTCCTACATCCTGTCATCAGTGACTCTCGGGATATTTTGTTCTTGCAAGACTAAGGATGTGATGCGAATTTGCCATACGGACAGAGCTTAATGCAATGCCATTTTTACCACTGGAGCCCTCAATCAGTTAATTAAACATGATATAAATCACCACGTGTATTTGTAAAGTAAGATTAATATGGTAAAGTCAGAGTAGATGAGGAATCCTCCCCGTGCTAGGAGTGTGAATCACAGATAGGAAGATTACACTCTTAGAAACTCAATACTTTTGAGGAGGCTTTGTCGGTTTAATTCCCCAGACTGCTTTGTGCAATTTGAAACCTGGAGCTGTCATCTTTAGCCAAAATTTCAGCCATAACTTCCTCAGCTTTCACCCTATTACTGAGATCAGCATTCACCATACTTAACAAAGATCAAACCTTTCAGCGGAACACAGGGCAGTCTCTTACCACCTGGGACACCCGAAATATGTTTAATAAATATTTCATTTTGTTTTACCATGAAGACTTTCCCCAGTTCCCAATTTCTCCCCCGGGGGAACTAAGGGCTGCCCCCATGCTGCACATTCCATCACTGTGGTCAGTTAGGTTTATAGCCTTAATAAAAGGATTTTTCCCCTTTCACGTGCTAGGAGCCTTGTTAAACCAGAGCAATTATAGAAACACAAGATAGGTGCTCTGCAGAGATCAAAGCTCACCTAAAGACAGCTCCTCAGGAATTTGAAGCTCTCTTTGAAAAGCGCTCAGTTTACAAAGTATAGAGGTGTTAAACCCCAGGAATTAAAAAAAGGGCCTAGTTTTGAATAATGTTAAAAGTCTGACAGTAGTTAATATGTGATCTCCTTCAGCTACTCTTTGTGTATTATTCCTAATATCTATTCACATCATACCTATAATAGTTCCAAAGGAACCATTATGCTTGGAAGACATACGCAGATGACGGATCCTTAATACCAAATGCATTACCTACTCAGTAGGTACATTTTAACTTCAATATCTTAGCTCAGGGGAAGGGTGGGAAAATAAATAGCCCGCAAATTTCAGTAGGAGGAAAACAATACAGCAGGTCTGGATCTTAAGCTTCATGGCTTGCTGAGAGGATCCCTGGAGGCTTTGTGTTCCACGCAGAGGGAGAGTTGATGGTCTTTATTGGGCTGCAGGAGGTAATGTCAGAAATTGCCGTCTGTGGCCACAGCCAAAGTCACCCTACTGCAAACGGGTGTTGAAGCACCCACTCTTTGGCACTGTAATTCTTCCTCTACCTCTGTAAATTGTATCATTCTGAATTCATACACATGTTCCCCACCACACACATTCACACACAGGTAGACACAGGCTTGTGTACAGCTTGCACTTGTAGACTCCATTTTTGAATAATATTGACAAACCTTGAGTAGTCTCCACTCAATCATGTAGCTAAGGGGTCTTTCAGGTGACAATTTTAGGATTCCTTTCCTGAGTCCTCTATCAAAAAGCTAGATCATTTTTTTTTGGTGTCACACAACATCTTAATACAACAGTAAAGTGTACATGGGCTCAGCCTGGGATCTTGATTTCTGTGCTTCCGCTTAGGCAAATGAGTTATTTAAAAGGTAGTTACTGTGTTGCCAGGAACTTTTTAATATTAAATTACAGAAAAACATTGGGGGCTTTTGAAAGCCAAGAATCTTAACTTTGAAAAATGCAGAGATGCATGCAAACCCTTCATTTTATGTCAGCATATTCATTTTTAATAAAACATATTGGTGATGATAAAAATGAGCTGATATTTATTGAATGCTCAGGCTGTATGCCTAGCAGTTCACACAAAGTATGACACTTAATCTTCACAATAACCCTGCGAGGTAGGTTCTATTATTATATTTATTTTACAGAGGAGGAAACTGGCAGAGAGAGGCCATGAAGTTTGCCAAGATCACATAGCTAATGAAAGGGACGGGCTTTGCTTGATACTTGGAAGTAAAAGGAACTCTTGAAATGGAGGGAAAGGTTCAACTTCAGTTTTTAGATTATTAGTTAATAATTTAAATCTGGGTTACATGATTCTGGAAGTCAAACTTTTATAACCCATGACTATCTGATTTGAAGTTTATTTTGTGTCATGGCCTGAAGTTTCTATCTCATGTATTATCTATTTATTTTTTAATTTTTTAAAAGTTTGGCTGTAACTTTCAGGGGAATCCTACTGCTTCAATTTGAATGTAACAGAGTCTGTTTATATTTTTCTTGATTAACTTAATACTTTTAATGTTGGTGTTAAAGGGATAACATAACTCCAAACTCTGTGTTTCTCATACCTTATTTTGGAAAACGTTAGATATTCAGAGTTACATGAAGAATTTCATGATAGTAAGCAACTCTTTTTGCTATATTGGTTTTGGACATGCCATTCCATAATCATCTAAGAGAATGTCATTGTTGAAAGTAAAAACATGCTATTATCCTGTTTAATTTTTCTTTTCTCCTTTTCTTGGAATATCTCGAGGTTCTGATATTTTATCTAAAGGGGCAGGTGATGTTTCCAGTTTGTAAGTAGTATTGTCAATTAAAAGATAGGTCTATGTTAGAATTGTGTTCTGTAGAATTAGTTTTGGGTTCTGTATTCTTGGGTAAAAAGTTATTTAAGAACTTATGAAGTTCTCTTAGGGTCAGTGGACTGTGATTAAATGAGAAAAAATGCGAACCATACAGCACTGTTGTGAGAATTAAAATGAATGATATATATATGTATATAAAATTAATATTATATATATATTATTGAGGAGAGTTGTGATCCATTGTGTTTCAGTGAAAATTACTTTCTTCTTTTCTCCTTCCTTTGAATGTAATTATCATAGGTATGGTTGAAAAGAATCTCCTTTCTCCCTTAGAGAGATGTTGGAAATACTGCTTACCTAATTTGGTGCTTTCTCAGAAAAAAAAAATAAGACCTTATTTTGGAGGCCTGAACAAGCTGTGCTGCTTGTGTCTTTCCTGGAAGCCCTCTGGCCATTCCTGCCAATCCTAAAACTCTCAACACAGGGAAGCTTCTGTTTTCCTTGACAATTGGATGTAAAAGGGGCTCTTGAAATGGAGGGAAAGGTTCAATTTTAGTTTTTAGATTATTAGTTTTGTGATTTTTAAGAATTTGATAGCTATCTCCTATGTACTGTCTGAAGTCATCTGAACAAATATCACAGCCTGCTATGTGGCAACAACAAACACATAACATCTTGCAGTAATGGGTTATCCGTAGGACCTACAATATTTAAATGACAATGGAATACCCACCTCTGACAAAACTAAACAAAAAAAGGGGGATACAAGTGAAGGACCATTTTGCAAATCTGTATATACAAAATAGCTAGGATAGATATACAGCTACTTTTTCTTAATTCAATGAGAAGAAAGATTTGTACTAATAATGTTTGGACAGGATATCATGTCTGCATCTTGTACTATGAATAACTACTATGAAGACAACATGCAATGTATTAATTATTGAAACTGTCTTATTAATTGGTTTTAAAACTCTCTCATTGCTACTTATTTCTCAATAAAATTAATAAAAAAATAAATTAAAATACAAAAAACAAAACAAAAATAAATAAAACCTTAAACCTGCAGTTTCTAGGCAGACCACATCCTCCTGACACCATGGAGACTTGGCTTGCATGTTCAAAGAACCTCTATCTTCTTACAGATACATGATAAATATTAATAATCATTCCATCAGTCCATCTGCCACCTCTCATAAGCACCAACTTTCTTTCACAGTTTAAACACACAACTGACATTTTACTGAAATATAAGACTTAATGAGAAGAAGTCACTTTATAACTGATCTGAGTACCTGTCTATAGAAATGTATATGCATGTACTATGTTCATGTCAGAAATGTTTATTCTCTCACATGATATTTTTTCTGTCTTTTCTTTCTTCATGTTTCATAGTCTTTCTCTGTCTACATGTAATGCTCTCATTGTGTTCCGAAGTGTTCAGCACGTAGCATTTTTAAAAGATCAAGCTTTCTTAAAAATACAGTTTTAGTGAACTATGAAAAGTTGGTCACTACTGAACAATGTATCAAGATAATTGCATCATTGCTTCTTATCCAAAGCCTCACCTAAATTACCAGCATCTGCTTGCATAGGAGCACCTGGTATTAGTCATAACATTTGCTTTCCCTCTGGGTTTGCCAGATTTAACAAATGAGAAGTACATGGTGCCCAGTTTGATTAGAGCTTCGGGCAAACCATGAGTAATTTTTAGTATATTTCCAGCAATATTTGGAACATGTTGACACTGAAGTGTTTTTCACGGTATATTTCAAGTTCAGTTTCATTAGGCATCTTGTATTTTAATCTGATAACTTTATTTCTTCTATTTTTTTTGTGAATCAAACCACAAACTCGTTGCTTCTGTCACTTAATTTGATATGCCACAGTGTGTTATTTGGTGGTGGAAAGGAGGGGGGTTCTGTTTTTGCAAAATACATGCATGACTTTGAACCTATGATCTCGGATAGTCAGCAAAGATGATTTTGGAGTATGGGGAAGATTAAGATTATCAGTGAGCCACCAGCCACTAATCTGCTTGACTTTTTTTCTCTTAAAGGCAGACGAGAAAGAGATTCAGTTAAAATAGTGCAGAAAAGCAGACTTCCGGTGAACTTATTATTCCTTCTTTCATTCATTCAATAAAAGTGTATTGAGGATCTACTTAATGTGTCAGGCCCTGTGTCAGGGTAATCATCAAACTTTGACATTTACATCATACTTGCTTATATTTATGCTCACGAGTGTTGCGGGTACCTGAGTATTAAGGTCGCTGTTTTGGTCAGCCTGGCTCTAGCGGCCTAAGTCATGCTTCTCGCCTTCAAATCGAACATTAATAACAAATATCACCTTTACTTCTGCAACTGATGATGTATTTTTTATTAGAAAAATACATGCTTTTATTCTTCACCTTTAAAATACAGCTGTATACTTTGAAGATTGTTATACCAATATCTATATTTTTATATCTGTAGTTTCATTTTTAAAGGCTCTTTCTTCACAGTACTCTTAAATTATGACTCATTCTATATTTTTAAAAACTAGAGGTTCAAAATATTTTTCAGTTATATTTATATTGCTTCATCTGTCAGACATCAAAATGACTACTATCAATTACCTTTCTTAATTTTAAAGTCATTTTTAGCCATTTTGAAGTTATGGGGAATCTTACATGTGTTTGATTGGATTCAGTCAAACAGACTGTACAGCTTTTACTATGCCTTGTAATTTTTTTCATTACAATAAAAAGGCTTTTAAATCACTGCTACTTAGAAACATATTGAAAATACTTGCGATACTTTTATATACAGTGAGTTTAATGCCAGGATGTGAAAGCAAATTGATTGTAGGTAATTCTGTGCTTGAGCACCCCGGAGTAAAAAGAATTACATGAGTAACCCTGGGGACCCTCTGCTCTCGCAAAGCCTGTCTGTGCACTCAGACATCTGCTGGCAGGTGAAAAAAGGAGGGATTGCTTAAGTCTTATCTGAAATTATATAAACACATTTTAATTCAGAGAAATAATTTCTGAAGGGGATAAGGCACCTCAAGAGACACTTATGTTTAATGTTTTTAATTTAGTAAAATGAGCTGCAAGGAAAGTATGTCATCTTGGCAATAAGCATTTGAACATCTAAGAGTGTCTTAAATGTACACAACTACCCATCTGGAGGGCGTGTGGGGTGGGCTGGATGAGCAGATGAAACCTTCGTGGACTTTTTACCTTTGACACCCTGGTCAGAGTGAGAAGTACTTGGGGCTTTTAACAGAGTCTCTAATGACACATACCTCGCTCAGCTTGAAGAGCAGTTGACATGTTTTAGAAGTGACCGTAGACTGTCATACAAGCATTAGAGAGAATGAATTAACAGTTTGGGGAGGTGCTCTTCATCAGGATTATGATCCTTAAAGAGTCATCCTTGATTCTTCTTTCCCAGATCTTCAAGGGGATACCTCTAGGAGCCAAAAGGTTCTTGGCTCTTCAATGTTTGCAAAAAGCAGATGTGTAGCATTTGATTTTAGCAGGCAGATAGCTAAAAGAACTTGTTCACTTCTTTTCCTAAGTTAGTTTTGGCTAGGGTAGATGCTGGGGAATTGGCAGAGGAAGAGAAATGAAAGGCTAAGTTATGTTTGTGGATATGGGGAACTAATACCTGGAGAGGCAAAAGAGAAAATCTCTACACTTTAATGGACTTGGAAACAACATGGCTCTACATGGAAGTGATGCCTCTTAAAAACAAGCATATATTCCTGTCCAGGATATGGCCTTGAACAACTTCTCAAGAGAGCTTTGTGATGATAAAGGAGCTGAAGCCTCTTACCATAAGCTCCTTTGAAGAAGGCATTCCATCCATGTTCTCACTTCTGGGCTGTCCCACCTGCATTGGTACAGTTGCACCACTTGTAGAGCTGGGGAAGAGATAGCCTTTGGAATGACTGTGAGACTGTAGATTCTACAGCCCACAACTTATCTTCTTTCCAGCCCCCTCACTTTTAACTGTTTAACTTTAGCCAAATTATGTCTCATCTGTGCCTCACTTTTTTCATCTATAGTATGGGAAAGATTTGGCTACCATTATCATCTATATCTTTGCTGGATAGCTAGCTAAATACTGAGGCTGTCTGTTATTTTTGTTTTCATAGGTACTCAGAAAATAAGAATATGAACATGGATACCCAGTGGAAACATTTTTGGCGTAATTATCAGAATGACTGTCTCTGACTACACTGAAGTTCTGATCAGCAACCATTATCTGCGATAATTAAGCAATACTGCATCAGGATTGTGATAAAGTATCGTAACTATTGCTTACAGGTGGGGAGTGGGTTCTGAGCTCACAAAGGCAGACCAAATTCCATGTACTTGTTGTCTAGTGCAGTGACCATTCCACGACATCACAATAAGTGCACTGTGTTTCAAAACATTCAAACTAATCATTGTTAGGAGGCTATTCTTACTATTTTTGACTTGAAGGATATCCTCTCTTATAAAAGTTTCCAGATTCTTTCCTCAGTTTATCCACCTATGTGCTCTGAAAGCTGCTTGCCACATGATGGGATTCATTTCCAATATTTATCCCTGCCCACTCGTGATGTCAGTCATCACACCACCAGCTAGTCCCAACCGGGCTCCCTAGCCTTTCAAAAAGAGAACTATAAAAATGTTTTACTCATGAGCTAAACACGGCATTTTTATCATTCACCATTCTCAGTGTTAATTCTTTTCTACTATTTGGCAGAGATTTTGGAACAGTGCTTTGTTTATCCTACATCACTCATCTGGAAAGTACTTTCTGTCCTGTCTATCTTGCAAGGTCACATTCTGTGTCATCTCTCCCATGGAGCTTTCATTAGATATTCTGGCTACTTAGTCAAATCAAGTAAGGGTTAATGTCACACTCAGTTTTCATAATCAGGAGCCAGTAAATACCCATGACATCACACTGTCCTTTTGTGAATATTGTTCAAGCTAGACCCTGGCTCCTGTCGGCCAGGGCGGAGTATGCTTCTACTTGTAGTCTTACAATGTGCACCGTGGACTAATGCAACTTCTTCTTGTCTCATCTTCCTGAAAATGCATTATATAGATTGCAGTTCATTTAGAATGCAGCTGCCAGGGTCATGACACACACAGAGATTAATCATTACGCCTGAGTTAGCTTCATTACTTTGACTACCCATTACATCTTGCCAAGATTATAAAATGTTGCTTTTAACTTACAAGGCCTACACTAGCACCCACTTACCTCTAAGACATGCATTTATGCTGTTTTCTTTGGTATTATCAGGTCACTGGAAATTGCTGGTATTTCCCAGAAGCTTTCACTTCAAAAGTTAAACCATATTAAAGCTTTTTGACATCAGATTGAGTAACACATCTAGAAAAAAAAATAAGTCATGGGTTTTATCATAAAAATTTAGAAGGCATGTATAAATGGTTGTTGTAAAATTTTTTAAATAAAATAACCAAATATTGGGGTTGGGGATGTAGCTAGCACAGTGGCAGAGAGTTTGCTGAACATAGTAAGACTCAAGGTTTGATTCATCTCCAGTGCCTTTACCCAAATAAATAGCCAAGTATTTCTTTGTTTCTTTCTTTAAAATATTATGTCCTAATAAAGATATTTGAGATTGTCCTGCAGTTTTACAATTACTAATTAAACCACTACCACATTGGTTGCAGGCCCCTATGTTGTCTGAGATATTGTTTAGTTTCCTTCCTCATATAACTCAGCCCAACATTGAAACACACACACACACACACACACACACACACACACACACACACAGATTCTGAAAAGAAATATTATTGCTGCTCCAAGGCCACTACATAAGTGGGAAAATTAAAGAAGACATTTTCCAATAAATTTTTCTGAATAAATTCTAAAGTAGCAAAGGTAGTAAGAGCCACTAATAACAAATGAATTCTATTAATTTCTCAAAATCTGTATCCATATGAGGTCTTCCCAGAAGAAACACCACCAACAAAAAATTAATTAATAAAATTTTTGAAGGAAAGTTCTGGAGCTATGATCAACATACTTCTCCAATTATATTCTCTGATGAAATATTTTAAGGAATATATATATATATATATATATATATATTTATTGGGAATTGAACTCAAAGCCTCATGTTTGCCAGGCAGGCACTGTGCCACTGAACTAATCTCCATCCCAAGAATTACATCTTAAAATATATGTGACATATATTTGGATTTGAAGGCAAAATGAAAAATTAAAGATGTACATGGTTATATTTAGAAGCAAAAGTCATATACTGCAGTTTCTAATTTTGTATGAAATTTTGAAGATTCCTTTTTGGTTTCTTGAGTGGGAATTAAAATTAGTGGCTTCTGGTGCATATGAGGCTCAGCTTCTATGGACTGATCTCAAATCTTTGGTGAGCATTTATAAAATGTAACTGACAAATAGTCTATAATATATATATATATATATATATATATATATATATATATATGACTTGTTCTTTGATAGGCATTGTTTTGAACTTTAGATATAAGTATCAATTTAATCCTCATTAAATCTATACAAAGTTGGTATTATTTTTATCCTTATTTTATAGAAGAATAAGTAGAGGTCCTGAAAGCTTAAGAATCTTGCCAAGTTATATTGCTAGTCAGTCCCAATACTAGGATCAAATCTAGTTGCTTTCACTCCCCAGTTCATATTGATAACTATTACAGTATCATAGAATAAAAATAGAGGGGCATGCTTGATCATGCCAAAAATTACCTACCATATCTAAATCAAAATAGGAATTTAAAGTCAAGGAGAAGCAGAAGCAATTGGTTTGATGATTATTGACTGGGGTCTTTAGTTCAAATATATTTTAGCTAGACTTAATGCTCATTTTCTTGACTAGAATAATTTTTTTTTTATGTGTTTAGTGCAGGGTCTAGAGGGTCTCACTACATACATCGGACTTACAGTGATTCTTCCTGTTTATCAGCCTCCCAGGCACTGGGATTACAGGTGCCACCACGCCAAGTCTCAATCTCAGTCTCACCCTGCCCTGGGGGTAGGGCTGGCATGGCAGGCCAGGCATCGAACCCCCAGGCTCTGCATCTGCCTAAGCAGGCACTTTAATCTGCTGAGCTGTCTGCCTGGCCCAGACGGCCTAGAATAAATTTGTTATAATAGGTAAATGTTAAATGACTTAATTTGGTAGGTTGTAGAAGGCTTTCAAAGGAAAATATCTGGTACATTATTTAGAAGATGGTGTTCAAACAATAGAATATTATTTGATTTTGAACATATAAAAATAAAGCACATTGAAATCTAAATGTCTTTGGTCTTTCAGATAAAATATATATATATATTGACTATTTTATATTTTAAATCAGCAGAACTTGCACTAATCAACCAAGGGCCAGTCAGAATAAGAGAGACACAAAAAGAAAAAAGAATGCAATCTTTTATTCAAGGTCTGTAATCAACATGCTTTATGAATTCAGTAATATTAGTCCTTCTTCATAGCTTCATGGGAAGGTTAAAAAAA
>NDGN011428533.1:0-25268 GCA_002564285.1 Tympanoctomys barrerae | reverse complement strand
AAAAAAAAAAAAAAAAAAAACTTTAGCAAACAGCAGGTTGTGTACAGGACTCATCGGGAGATGCACGGGAGCAGAGCAGCAGCAAGGCTCTCTAGAGAGAAGAGAAGGCATGGCTGTAGAAAGAACGCACTTCCCCAGAATCTCAAAAGCCATTTCCCAAGAACAACACCTGGGCTGACAATGTGAGGGAAGGACCACCCAAGTTGAAGGACAGCCTAGAACAGCAGTGGCAGAGACACGACAACATATAGGAAGAGCAGCGGGCTGTGTGTCTTGCTGAAAGCTCTGTAAGGATTGACATCACTGTCCTAGGGCCAAGACGCAGAGTTGAAGACATGAGGTCCCCCACCTGTGGCCAAATGATTAGGTCCAGCAGTCTTAACTAGACCCTTGAAAATGTCGCATCTCCTGAGGAGTCTCCACTCTGAGGAGTCTCTCCTTCACATAGTTTGTAGAGAAGAAAAATTCACCAAATGATACACAGAAGATATACTGAAATTGCTTAGTATTCTATGCCCATGCCAAACAATCACTATTGATCTGTAGAAAACACAGAAAAGATTAATCACCCAGTGTAGAAAAGACGAAAAGAAAGAAAGAAGGAAAACATAGGCATACATTTGACCAACATGCAGCAAGCGCCCGTGGTCACCAACACGTCCTAGCACTCTGCAAACGTTCTTTTTATTTTCTTCTGCCATGCCGAGGATTAACCCAGGATCTCACTCATGTTAGTCAAGCACTCTACCCCTGAGCTAGCCGCCCCTGTGCTTTTTCACTTTACTTTGACACAGAGTCTCACAAAGCTGCCCAGTCTGGATTCCAGCTGGAGATTCTCTTGCCTCAGCTCCCGCAGGAAGCTGGAGTTACAGCGTATGCCACTATTCCTGGCACACTCTCTCGTTTTTTGAAGAGACCTCTTGGTATTATTTTCCCTAGTTTATGGATGAGGATACTCATCTCAGTGATTGCATAGCTTGTGAAGGTTATGGGGAATGCATCATAAAAAGCAGAGGCTATCTGCCGGAAGAGGGCAGACTCAAGGAGAATGGAGAAAGGGCTGTGACTTTTCCCAAATGTAGCAGTCCAAAGGCTGTTACTCCAGCAAGGGTCTCTCCACACTGAAGCACAAAACACAAATGCTCAGTACTAAGCACTGCAAGGACAGAATATTTGATAAAAGCACAATGCCCATACGTACAAAAACACACATGTGTGAGCACACACACACACACACACACACACACTCCTCATTCACTGTAGCCAGCTATGGACACGGAGTTAGCAAACACTGAACCACTGCTCCTAGAGAAAATGCAAGGCTAAGTTCCTGCAAGCCCCTGACTCCCGCATTTTTGTCACCCAATCCATATATAACCTTGTTTTATGTGTGTTCCTCTGTAAAGACACCTTAGTTAATATATATCAGTGACTCATTAGCCCTGATCACATGTCCAGCAGCACTATAATTCATGCCTAAACAAAGCTTTCCCAACACAAACCTTTTCTCCATAAGTGACGCTGCAGCTTGCTTATGCCTAGGAAGTCCTGGTAGGGCTTCAGCACTGTTACATGTCACTTCAAGAAGCAAACTATAGGGCCAAGCAGATAGTTCAGCGGATTAAAGTGCCTGCTTAGGCAGACACAGGGGCTAGGGGTTCGATCCCTGGCCTACCATGTGGGCCCCACCCGTGGGGCACACTGAGATGGTGAATGAGACTGGGCGAGGTGGCATGCCTATAATCCCAGCACTTGAGAGGCTGAAACACAAGAGAATCACTCCGAGTCCGATCTGGGTAGTGAGACCCTGCAGACCCTGTACTAAATACAAAAAAAAAAAAAAAAAGCCAAACATCAACAAGAATGGGAACAACATGATGCTAAATGCAGCATTTGGAGTTGCAAACAAATTTTACTGAGTGGGCAAATTTGCAAATTTTCAGCCCATGAATGATTGGCTGCATGCACATATGTGTGCACCTGTGCACACGCGCACACACATACACACACACTTCAAAGACAAATGACAACATGAGAAAAACTCCATCACATACCTCATGGAAGATGTGTTAATTATCACATAAGGAGATTTTCTAAATTAAAAAGACAAATATAACAGAGAAAAATGGAAGGACTTATTCTGGCAAATAATGTTGGGAGAAACACTTTTTAAAAAAACTTTATCTCAGCTAACAGTAATTTCACCTTTAATAAGTAATCCGAAGGATATAAATTAGGATACATGGGGGAAGGGGAGAGAAAAGAAAGGGGATGAAGAAAGGAATTAAAATGTGTTATGAGCCTGAACCAACTTCCCACAGGGACTTGTAAACATTATGTACTACACACATGTACTAATAAACTAAAATAATAAAAAAATTAAAAGTAAGATAAACTTAGAACAATAAGGTAAAATTAATTAGGATACAGACAGAGATACATTTCCATTTATATTCTTTTGTTCATCATAGCGGCTGGAAATATGGGGAAAACTTACATTTCTAAAAACAAATCATCACTATACAGATTTTTCAGATTATGTAAATTATCTCCTAATATAATACATCATATGCACATTCTGGCATATCAATTTAATTAATTTAAAATTACACATTCCATGCAGAATTGTGCCCAATATATTTATAAGTAAAAACAAGTTTTTAAACAACCTTTACAGTATAAGCCTATTTTTATGGATCTACAAATATACTCACTAATGTCTTAAAATTAATTAATTTTTAGGAGTGGGAAGAGCAACATTCCTTAAAACTCTTTGTCTTTTATTTTAAAATTATTTCTGTAATTACCACATAGAGCTTTCGAAACAAAATGTTACAAAGCCACAATCATCTTAGCATTCTTTATTTAAGAAGGAAAACTGATCCTTTTCTTGTGCTCCCATGATACTGCAGCATCTTTACTGTCTGATGACTCGGTTCAGCTAAGTAGATTAATTGATTTGATAAGGAAAATGACCCCATCGGCTGGCTGATGTTCTGCTTCTCCTTATACTGTACTTCCTTTTCCTGCCTTCAGGCATATGCCCAGTTTGCTGGGATTTCAGCAGCAGAATCTGAGGCTGTAGGCTGAGCTTCACGCCCACGGGACCACACGTCTGTGTGATTACATGATACGTGAGGGTTTCCTGCTCAGTGTGCAGAGAATACTCCAGCCCCGCAGTTCAGCATGCTATGGGGCTGTTGTCATTTTGCAGCATGCTGTTGGGAGCTCTTTACTACTAGGTTATCAGTTTAGCTGTTGGCAAAGGTGTGGTAATAAAAAGTGTAGTTTTCTGCTCTCACCATATGGAGCAATGCTGCAGGGTATGCCCTGCCATTTCACTAACTCTTAATAAAGCCTTGCTGATTTTTCCTCTATGCTGTTAAGAGTCTCTTCAAAAAATGTCTAGATTTTTAAAGCAGATATCGATTCTCAGAGCTCCTCCCCTCTTTCAACCTTATTGGGCATAATCAATAATTTTCTAATCTAGAAAGATCTATGTTTTTATGACATATTCTTTGGGGTATGGCTCCAGCCAAACTGCATGAGAGTGGATAATGGATCATCAACAAAAACTTGCTAAGCAGGTCTTGTGATAATTACATACACTGAGCCAGTCCAACTGAACAACACCAGATCCAGAGGAGCTCATGACTGCCAGACGACTCCCCAACAGGCAAATCTCTTTCTATTAAGAGAAAGAACACTTTCTTCAGATTCTGAGGGTTGTCTTATCAGAATAAACACACTCAGATCCCCTTGGCTGTCCTAGACACCCAGAAGGTAAGCATTGTCCTGAACTCTCTTGAACCTACACTCTCAAGGTCTAAGTACATTTCAGAATCTGGCTGCACTTCCCTGATTATAATCAATGTCTTGATGATGTTGAGTGTATTGATTATGACTACATAGAAAGATATTGAGAAATTTTCTCCAGCTAAATACTGATAGGTGACATGTACTCAGGTGTGGGAAAGTCAGCCTTTGTAATTAATTTGGTAACTGGGAGAATGTTAGAATATTCAATTATGCATTATTAAATATGTAAAGAAGCAATAGATAGTAACTATGTAAGATCTAGGTCATCTTATATATGGAACTCAATGGAACAAACATATCTTGAGAGTAAGATAATGTCAGTTTCACTACCAATTCCACTAATTATCTCCATGATATCTTGCTTCCTACTTACTATTTATGAGTGCAGTTTTATAAATGAAATAATAGCAACAGTAAGATTGAAATCAAATAACATATGTAAAGTCTGCAGTGGCTAGTACTCAGTGAATCATAACTCTCAAAATTGCTGATGACTTTTAAGGAAAACTTTCTGCTTTAGAGTAATTTATGTAATGAGTAAATCTTATGGAACTGCTACGAAGAGCCAGGCTGACACAGCCACTAGGGAATTTGGGGGGAAGAGGGTAGGAAAGGAACTAACTCCTTTGGCATTGAGTTTATAGTCACAGTCCAGCAGAAGGGGACAGGCAAATTAATAAATAAACATGGCCAGTGAGATAAGTCTGTAATAGGTGTACTCTAAACAAAAATTTATAGCAAGCTTTTTTTTTTTTTTTTTTTTNNNNGTGGAACTGGAGATTGAACTCAGGCCCTTGTGCTTGCCAAGAAAGTGCTTATTCTACTGAGCCATCTCCCTGGCCTCTACAGTAAGTTTTGATTAGTGGCTGATTGATGTCTTCAGCTAGAACTTCCAAAAGCCCTACTTCTTGGTTTTTGTTTTGTCTTGTTTTTTTTCAATTTGTTTTGTCTCTTTGGGGACAAGCTGCAGTTCAAAAGGGCCTTCAACTCACTTAAATGACACTGGTCAATCTCAAATTTGCAATGATTCTCCTGCCTCAGCCTCCGGAGTGCTGGAATTACAGACTTGTGCCACCACACCTGGCTAATCACTGCTTCTTAAAGCATGAAGAGGCAAGAAAAGGAAGATCCTCAACCTTATTCCATTGTGAGTAATTAACGAGAGGTCCCATCTCAGCAAAATGCTATGTGGATGGTAGATAATCAAACAACAGTTAATGAGCTTACCCCATACACAGTTAATGAGCTTACCCCATACACAAGGTAAAGACATCGAAGGGAACATACTGGTACAGCCGATATTTATTTCACGAGGTTCAATGACTGATGTGTATAAAGCATTCTTTCTCCTTCCTCTAAAACTGATCTTGATTTCTTTCTCATCTCATACTTCTGAGGCAGAAAATTCCAGCTAGCCATTTCCAGTTAATTCAGTTATTACTCTCCCAGTTATTTTGAAAAATAAAATTTCAAATTTAATATTCTTGCTTTTCTTATTCCTTTCCAGGGATCCTCTTTGTTACCTCTAAAATGGAGCTACCTACATTTATACAAGCTTTATAGGTAATGTTTGTAAGCCTCGTAGTACCAGGCCTAAAGAATGCCCTCACAGTTGGGAAGAGGGACTTTACAACACAGCTGCATACCCTTGACTAGGTCAGTGACACTCTTGACACACTGTAGTCCAACTAAAAAGAATGCCACCTTTATGTATGTACTTAGTACAGGGTGTACAGGGTCTCACTATGTAGATCAGACTCCTAGTGATTTTCCTGTTTTCAGCCTCCCATGTGCTGGGATTAGAGGTGCACGACACCATGCCCAGTCTCAATCACTGTTTCAGTGCTCCCCGGGGACAGGGCCAGCACTACACACGGGGGATCGAACCCCAGCCGCTGCACCTGCCTAAATAGGCACTTTTATCCACTGAGCTATTTGGCCAACCCTACAATACCACCTTTTTATACAAAGAAAATAAGTTGTAATAAGTTACAGTATAGCATAAAGTTTCCTCCACCCCTGATAGCTGGATGTCCACGCCCTACAATTCCAGCCCCTACAGCTGTACTTGCTGTGTCTTTGCTGCCCAACAGAGTTCATTTGCTGCACAACTTGGAAAGGAGCTCAAGCTACAGCCAGTGGGAGTGAGATGTGAATGTGCTCACTATTTATCTGGCCAATTGCAAATTCTGTATCAATAAAATGTCAACCACAACAGCAACCATTGAAGAACAGTAGCCATGGCTCTCTGCTATCCCCTGGCTGTGGGCCTCAACGGCAGCCACAAGGGGACTAAGAATGTGAACAAACTAAACCGAGGCACAGCCACTGTCGTGGACGCCTCACCACACACACCAAGTTCATGTGGGGGGGCTGCGGCTTCACCTCCTACGAGCGAGCGACCAGCATGCCATGGAGCTGCTTGAGGTCTCCAAGGACAGATGCACCCTCAAGTTCATCAAGAAAAGGGTGGGGATGCACATCCGTGCCAAGAGGAAGTGTGAGAGGCTGAGCAATGTGCTGGCCACCATGAGGAAAGCAGCTGCCAAGGACTGAGCCCCTCTGGAATAAAGCTTTACAGAAAGTTAAAAAAAAAAAAATCAGCCACAGAGATTTCATCTTATCAATTGTACCTGAGCCATTTAATATAGTCAAGAAGACTTTTGAGATTTTCTAATAAGTTACTTAAACCCTTTGGATCAAAGAACTTCAGTTGTGTAGAAGTCAGTCCATCCAAGGTCACCGGCCATAATTTTGGCCAAAGCTCCAAGGTGATGATATTAAGTTAACCTTAAAATTTAGCAAAACAGCACAAATCACTGTCTATATTAACAAGCTCAAACTAGCTCAAACTAAACTATGTTATAAGGTGAGTGTCATGGTTTGGGGTTTTTGCAAGGAGAACAAGACATACACAAACATTTTATAAGATCAGTTTATAATCACCCAAAAAATCATATTCCAGAGTGCAGGAAATCTGTCCACACACTAAATACCAAAGAATCCAGCTGAACGCCTGGATCCTAATATCCTGCATGAGTCCACCTGAAAGCCTAGAGCCCATAACAATGTCTCTCACGGGTCCGACTAGAGACTTAGAGCCCACAACAATGTCTCTTGCAGACCTGTCTCACAGATCTGCTCTGGGAAGGCACGAAGGTCAGCGGTGGAAGCTAGAAAGTCTATGCCAGGGGGATGAAGGATCTGTGCTAGCAGGCTGAGGGATCTGAACTACAGCTAGGAAGCAACACTCAAGGTAAGCACCAGAGCTCCCCCAAAGGTACCACAGCTATCTTCAGCAACAGTGATGTCCCAAGCTCCTCCAGTGATGAGGCAAGCTGAGTTCCCATCAGGAAAGCCAATGTGACAAGCTTCTCCACAAGGCTAAGCAGTGCATCATCTCCCCCTCTGGAGCCAGGAAGCGATGCTCAAGATGAGGACCAGAGCCCCCCACAAAGAAACTGTAGCCATTCTCAGCATGTTGTCCCGAGTTCCTCCTCCTACAAGAGGAGCCAAGTTCACCAGGAAAGCCAGGAAGTCAAGGTCCTCCAGCAGAACTGCCCAAGAGAATGAACAGCTTCCAATAGCTTCTTGAAACAGCTTCCCCAACAGCCTCTCAACAGCTTCCAGTTCTGCCTCTGATGCTGCAGGCAACAATCCCCAGGTGGGCCTCCCACACCCAGCACCATGCTATTTCAGTTCAGATGGGTGTAACAAGTTAACCACCAGTTACCAGCCTCTACAGTGAGGCCAAGGGACTGAAACAGGTATGACTACTTTTCCAACCTCACAGTCTTCAAGTAGCTCAACTGCGAGATACTCAGCATGTAATTATGTGGCAAAGTTAAAAAGTCAAATAAGCAATAATGATGAATGAGAAGATTGGAAAAGAGAGAACAAGCCACAACTGACAAACCATGGAAACTCTCCTGTATTCTCAATTTACTTCATCATGTCACAGTAAAGAGATGACTTTGGAGTGACCCAAAGAGTCTTAGAACTCTCCAACTTCTATGGACCATTAGGCCCCAGGCATATAAAATCGAAGGTTACATAAATCGTTTGTGGTCTTATAGAAGTTAGGTTGAAACCAAATTAAGCTGTTGGATAAAATCTTCCTTTATTTGTGTAATCTGCCTTGCTTCATTTCTCCTTGTTCAGATTCCCTTTCCTCTTACAGTTAGGAACTAAACATGGGAGGAGTGAGAAACAGGCCCAGCCCCCAGCTCAGGCACTGGGCCTGCTGAACGCAAGTCCTTCTCCCACTTCAACCCACCACTCTAGCAAGAGGATTGTTTTATACAGAGCACAGTTCTTTCAACCTTTTTCTCCTTTTCATCTGTCTGAGGAAGAACAAACACTCAACTGTACAGAAACCAAACTTCCTCAAGTCTAGTAACTTGAGTCCTTAGAAAAACATGCAGTATCTTTCATAACATCCAATATTTCTCTAAAGGGTGTGCAATGAGAAAAATGTTGTTCTTGCAGATTTATGAAGAGAAGAATTTTAAACAAGAGAAAAGGTAAAAAGCAGGGTCTGATCTATAATCCGCCTATATATAACATTTCTTGCCACGGGGAGGAAATACCTTCCTTCATTTGCTCTTGCCTATTAAATTCATTACCAGGTTACCTGATAAAATTATTTCTGAATTAAAGTTGCAATTCTGGATGTGGAGTTTAGATTAGAATCTATCGCCCATGAGCACAGGCACACTGTAGGATAAGCATTTTGCTGGTAACAGTCGGTGACAAAAGTGAATGGGCCAAAAGCTACCCTCAAATTAGAGTTGCTTCTACACTATGGACACTTCCAAGCACTGAATATGCAGCACCCAGATATTCCTATAATTAAAATGTAATTCTAGGAAAGCCATTGTTACCATACATGTCCATTACTTTCCACTACAAATTAAATTCCTCATTAATTGTTAGCACATCAATACTGTTTCTGTCTAAGTCTCCGTCCCCCTCCTCTTGATTTAGGGGCTTCATTTACTGTACAAGCAAAACAAAGCAACCTTAAAACAAAAAGAAATGCCAAATGAAGTCAAATGAAGACAACTTTTAGGTATCATACTTTGAAAGTCTCAAAATCTAAGCTCCAAATATTTTTCCGCCTAGAAAAATAAAAGAAATAATGGCAATATTCTTTCAGGAAAATATTATATGGCTTGTCATAAATATTTGTCTTTTATATATCAAGAATATGAAAAAAAAGAACATGAATTTTGGCTACCACACATTCAAATTCAAGCTATCGTGGGGATGCCAGAAAGACAAATTACTTTAGACATTTCCACATTATGCTACAAAAATTGTTTGTTAAATTAGATGTATGGAAGTCGAAAATGAATTTTCTTGAAATAAGATTCTTAAAAGGGCCGTTCTTTTCCTTAGACTGGCCTTCAGAAGCCGATTTATCTTATAATGTTGCTGAACTATTAGTTTTTGAGAAGTATTAGCTAATGCCACTGTATTTATCACGACACTCGGACCACAGCTACTTCAGTATCATCCAATCTCGTAGCATCAGTACATATTGAAGGTTTTATTACAAACAGAACAAGATCGAATATAAATAATACCTAGAATCATTTTTATTTCTGGGAAGTATATGTAAGTGATATTCTCTTTGGGGACATGGCATTTTTCTTTCTCTCTCGATGACAATTTGGCTGGGTATTAGAAGTTTGGCCAACTGTATTCTCTTAAGTCCCACCAATGTTGTTCTATTGCTTTTTATCATTTACCTTTGGCATATGGGAAAGGCATAGTCACTTGCTTTTTAATGTACTATAGGCAAAATGCTATTGCTGTGGCTGCCTCATGGGGCAGGATAAAGGTGGATTGAGGTTAGGACGCTGGTCGGAAAATGTTTCAGGATATACATACCTGTTAGTGCCATAATTTTCAAATCTGCAAACTCGAGTCTTTCTTCAGCTGAGAAATGGATTAACTGCATCATCTCTTTAACATTTTATGTGTATTTTCTCAGAAGACTTGAAGAAGAGATGTAGCTTGGCAGGGTTTCATGAGCATTTCTGTGACAGTGCAAGGAATACGTGTTCAGCAGGACAAAAATGGGTATGGAAAACACATTAGGGGTTGGACTACAAAACTACTGCAGAGGACATGACAACAAATGGATGGAGAAGAGGAAGTAGATGAAAGAAATATCAAAGAAGAAATCTGAAATACCTAGTGATTTATTGGATCTGAAAGAACAGAAACAAAATTACAATGACTGCTCATAAGATGCATGGTTCACAGGGTCACTGCTACTAGTATGAATTATACTTAGGCTTTTAGGGAAGCAGTAAATTGAGGTGTCTGTATGTTCCAGCTATCTAGTAGGTAGCAAATTCTCTCAACACCAAAGAATTTAAAATGACAGTCCTACCTATCTCCCTCCTTGCTGCTCTTGGTCAGCACCAGGGCGGTGTGGCTGGCAGCTGGAAGCTCCACTGCCAGAATGGCTCGCTCACACGATTTCACTGGCCCACTGGTGCCAGCGGCTGCTGGACCCTCTGCTAGGACTATCAGCCCACCACCCATGTGAACGTGAGCTCTGCGTGTGGCTGCTTGGCTTTTCCCAGCAGGGTATCTACGATTCAAAATTAAGCCTTCCAAATCATAAGACATGAAAGCCGTTATCATCCTCAGGCTTGACCTTGACTCCACACTACGTCCGCTGTATTCTCTAGATGAATCATAAAGCTCAGACTCAAAAGAAAGGGTCCCAGACCCCACACTTGGGAGGAATATCAATTTTGTTACCAAATTTTAAAGGCTCCGTGGTATTGGACCAGGTAAGTCCAATTAAAAACCCAATTTCCAACCAGGCATGGCGGTGCACACCACCACGCAATCCTAGTGCTCAGGAAGTTCAGGCAGGAGGATCACTACAAGTTTGAGGCCAGCTGGGCTACACAGTGAGTTCAAAGCCAACCTGGACTACATAGAAAGACTCTATCTCAAAAAATTAAAAATAAATAAAGTGGAATAATTTTTAAATTTCCTTTCCAAATTAGAAGTTTAGAAATCAGATCAAAAATGATAAACCACTGGAGATATAGCTTAGTATCTGCCTGACAAGCTCAATGTCCTGAATTTGATTCCCAGTATAAGAAAGAGGCACATTTACTGCAATATTAATAAATCTTACATATTGGACTCCTTACTGCCAAGGTAAAACCCTACAGATAATTTTGTGTTATTTTCTTTAAAAAGAGACCCCAAAATTACATGAACTTCCAACCCCAGAAAACTTGCTCTACACCTGGGTGAAGTTTATCATAAGAACAGATGAGATTATCTGAGGAACCTCTGTAAAGAAAAAACACAGCATAGTGGACTAAGGACAAAAACAATTTTGTCAGGCATGGTAGCACTCGGTAGTGCTGCCATGTAATTCCACTACTCCGTAGGCTGAGGCAGGAGGATTTTTGAGAGCTTGAGGGCAGCCTGTCTCAAAAACAGAAAAGAAAAAAAAATTATATATTGATAGTCACCCCATTAGACAGAAAGAGAAAAGAGATTAGGCATGTGATTTTTAGAATATAATCCAAGAGGTACACCAAACAGTAGAAAGTTTCAGAAAGTATATAGGGAGGTAAGCTGCTAAGCATCATCCAAATGAAGCACAAAGATAAAATTAAGGAACTAAAAATAATCCTTTGAGTTGGCTTCTTGGAGATCTATTAACAACTGTGTCAAAGCAAATTCCAAAGAAGCAGAAGCGAGCCTTCAGTGTGTTGAGAATAAATGTTAATTGAAAAAATGGAGACAGCGAGAAATTTGGCTGAAAAACATTAGAAATGAATATACAAAGGAGGTGGGGAGCTAAAAAGAAATACAACTTTCTGAAATTGTTTTCAGCAAAAATAGTGTTATAATTGAATAGTGTTGTAACTATTAAAGAAACTGAAATAATATTTTAAAACATTCCCACAATGAAAACACCAGACTCGGCTTTACAAAAAAAAAATCTTCCAGTCTCTCAAAAGAAAAAAAAAAAAATCATCTGTCTTAGACAATTTCTTCCAGGAAAAAAAAAAGAAGAAAGAACAAGCCCTTTAAGTCATTTTATGCAACAAACATGACCCTGATACCAGAACAATACAATTAGGAGACGGATAACTTTTTCACAGGCCTTTTTTATTCATGAGGAAAGAAGGGGAAAAAAATCTTAAACAAATTACTGCTAAGGTCAAATGAAGTTCTTTTTATCTAAGTCTAGATAAAAACCAGTCAAGTTGCTTTTATCCCCAGAATGCAGAGATGGTTTAATATTAGAAAAGTCTATAATACAATTTGACACATTAGCAGATTTTTTTAAAAAAGAAATCATATGACCGCTTTAATAAGTGCAGAAGCAAGATCTGATAAAATTGAACATAATACACATTCATTCTAAAAGAAAAATAGAAGAGAGTTCCCCTGGCATAGGATCATCAGAAAACATTGGCATCCTGCTGTTTAACGCCAAGGAAGGGGCATTTTCATTGTACGTCATCACATTGTATTGAAGGTCCCTTTAACATCAAATGCCTAAATTATTTCCTCAGTTTCTGTGCTGATCTTGTCATCAGGCAGCTTAGCTTAATGCAGCCTCCACCCGGTACCCACTGAGCCCCTGGTTCCTACGAATCATCTCAGTCTGAGTTGCACAGTGAAAAGATGGGGGCCTTTAAGTTCACAGATACCTGAGCTTCACCCCTAGACGCTCCTGTTTTATTGCACACGAGTACCACCTGGGCATCTGGGCTCTCGGCATCTCTTTGGGAGATAGTGTGAGCCCAGGTACAGGATCCTTAGGGCTTGGAAAGGGCACAGTGGAGACAAGAATAGCACAGTGATTGCTAATTGACTACACATTAAAATCACCTAAGGAGCTTTTAAAATCCCAATAGCCAGATCTTGTCCCACACCAATGCTTAAATCAGATTCTGTGGAGGTAGGATCTGGGCATAAAATTCTCCTCAAAGTTGGGTTTTCTTTGTTGGTTTTGTTGTGTTTGTGATGGTAGGGATTTAGCCTAGGGCATTTACATTGAGCTGCAGCCCTCTTTTGTTTTTATTTTGAGACAGAGGCTCACTAAATTCCCTGGGTTGGGGTTGAACTTTAGTCCTCCTGCCTTACCCTCCCAGAGTGCTGAGATGTCAGGCGAATGCCACCACCCCAGTGTTTTCTTCTATGAAGCCAACGTTAAGAATCACTGCTATTTTCTACTTGAAGAAAGTCAACTCTGGAGTATCTCTCAGAAGATGTCAGCAGCAAACTTGGATTCAATTACCACACAAATGCCAGTGGCTTCAAAATCTGTTTGTCCTGTAAATAGAACCTTCTAAGTGCAAACACTTTATATCCAGCTGTTAACTCTGGATCTTTCTTGGAAGATCCATTCCTCCTGAAGGCCAGGAGCACCTCCTCCATCATTCTTGACCACCCCCACCACATCTGCATCCCAAGTATCAGGCTTCCTGGAGTGAGGCTGTATCTGTCTGTGTTCTATGTGAAGACTGAACCAGTTCCTCAAACCTCTTCTAGTTAGAGATGGGGTTACTTCTGCTTTACTGGCATCTCCTTCAAGAAGAAATTAAGGACCATCACTAATAAGGAGAGGAGAAGAACAGGACCAAGCAGCTATGTTCTATTGACATTATTGATATAAAAGAATTTATAGAGGCAATGGCCCAGGAAGGAGTTGAGGTCACACTAATAAAATACGCCTTAGAAACACACCAGTGCAACCATGCTCTGAGGCATAAAATTGATGGTGAGGAGTCCGTCCCCAGTCCCGACAACCTCTGCAGCACAAGGTCCAGAACTGACTTACTTCATGTTGTCTTCCTCCTTCTGCATCTAGTATTAAAAGGCCCCAAAGGACTCCCACACCCTGTAACCCACAGAGAAATCTTTGCACATTCTGTAACTCACAGAGTAAGAAGGGACTTTCCTCCCTAAGTGGTAAGATGGGAATCCCCTGCCACAGAGGCATCTAGAAAGTAAGGCACATCCTTCCACAAATAGAGTACACACCTCTCAGCCATGGAAACTGATCTCCCCTATGACCAGCTCTATCTGACCTTTCCAAAGGTGTCTCATTAAATCCCTGAGGGCTGATTTTAAAGTATGATGAGCATTTGAGTAAAAAGAAAGTTATAGTAGAAGCTATATTATTAATCCTCCTTAAAGTTCTTCTTCTCACTTATCTCATCATTCTTGCCACTTTCTGAAGCAGTTCCAAAAGTCCTCTTTTGGGGCTGGGGAGATAGCTCAGTGGAATAAGTGCTTGCCTGGAAGCATAAGGTCCTGAGTTTGATCCCTAGTACCACCAAAAGTCCTCTTTCATGAGAATCTTTATGAGATGTAGTCAGAATACTGTGGATGCTACTGCTAAGTATCATCCAATAAAAACCTAGGCTCATAAAAATATTGCTGTGTGTCCTCCTTAACCTTATTCACTGGATCTTCTGGCTCTTCCCCAAAGTTAAAATGACATGAAAGGTAAATAGTTTAAGTGGATTCAGCACATCAAGGCAGCCATGACAGCGCAACTAAAGATGCTAACGAAGGAGGACTTGCAGAACGGCTCCAGGAAGTGAAAAGAACGATGGGATGTGTGTGTGAGTGTGTGTGTGTGTGTGTGTGTGTGGACCAAAGAGGACTACTGCGAGGGGGACCAACAGCAATGTGTCTTTTATTGTAAAACAATTTTTTGCAGTAATCCATCAGAATTTTTTTATTTTAAGTAGAATAAAAAATATGGACTGGAGAGGTAGCTTGACGGTCGAAGCCCCTGCCTGCAAGCTCAAGGATCCAGGCATGGGGGCGCATGTCTGTAATCTCCGCTCTGGGTAGGCTGAGACAGGAGGATCACTATAAGCCTGAACTGCATAGCAAGACCCTGTAACAAATAAACAAATTATTTTTTAAATAATAAAAAATAGAGGCCAGGGGGATAGCTCAGTGGAATAAGCGCTTCCCTGGCAAGGGCAAGGGCCTGAGTTCAGTCCCTGGTTCTGCTAAATAAATAAATAAATAAATAAATAAATAAATAAATAAATTACAGAATTTTACTAAACAAAATAATAGGAATTCAGTAAGGGTTGAATATTATACCACATATTGTCTGCAAATTAGTTGTTCAGATTACCAGATATAAGTGCATAAATTGATAAAATAAAAAAGTTGGTAAAACAAAAAAATTAAAGTTTAAACATTCACTGCACTTCCCAGTCACACTTCTTACATTCTTTTTCCTGCTTTAGAGATGAGGAAACCGAACTTGCCCATGGTCATACAACCAGACAACAGTAGAAGCTAGTTGGCAGTCAATATATCAGAATAATTCCAAAATTATGCTTTTTTCCATTGTAAATGCACTACCCTGTCTTTGTTGCCAATTTGCTTTACTTGTATTTTGCTTCTTTTTTCCTTATAGCTGGGGCAAAAATCAATGAAGGTAATTTTTTTTTAATTTATTTGATACAGGGTCTCACTATGCACCTCGGGCTCGTAGTGATCTTCCTGTTAAGAATGTAATTTGAAAGGGAAAATTCAAACAAATTTGTAAAAGATGAAAGTTGCTTCTCAAAATGTTTTCAAAGTTGTCATTACCATCTTGAGAGAAAAGACAACTCCTCTTCGATCTTATGTCAAAGCCATACAGAATAGGAACATGAACTTTTCCTATTATTTCACTCCTAATATCGAGGACCTTGGGATTTGCCTTTTTAAAATAATCTATCATCAAACAAACTCCAGGTCAACAGGGGAAACCCCAGCACCCACACCCATGAGGAACACACTCGGCTGGAGCTATGTTTCCCAACATTCTTGGGTTGAAGAAACCCAGCCTTCACCAGGCAAAAGGTGAAGGTGTGTAGGAGGTCCAAAGCTGCTGGGATGGTGCCAGACAAAGCCGCCTTCTCAGGCCTACTCATCTGGGGCTAAGTGCAAACAGGGTGTTGCTTGAAAGTCAGCAGACAGGCTCTGCATGCCCCGGCAGGGCAGTGCCATAGCTGGCAGCATTCCTGACCCACTGCTATAGCGACTGATCTTGTTGCTTATGTTCATTAGATTAAAATGATTTAATTAGGCAGTGAAATGTGGGCTTGTCCGGTGTGCCACTTCACATCATTCATGCATTTCTTGGGTGGGTCTGTGTATTTAAAACCTCAGGGGAAAGGAGAGTATTCTTATGCCCACAGAACCCCTTCAGAACAAATTAGATATTGTTTTCTTTTGCTGCCTACTTCATGAGCTCACTGCTTTGTCACTGTATAATGGGAAAGGAGCCATTTCCGTAATTGCCACGTTGTGAAGAGCTACAGGGAGTGTTCTAGCTCTATGTCATAGTACTTAGTTTTAGTTAATAAAAATAAAACTAGTATCGGAGCAGAGTCTGCAAATGTTGTTTCTCGAGGATGGCATGGTCTTTGGCAATCTGTATCCCATTGTAAAAAAAAAAAAAAAAAAGTGGCCAAAATTTGTATGCAGAAACATAGCTTCACACTTCTTTTCTCAGTTCCAGACATTCAGAAGAAGGGGAACCCTGAACACAGAACAGAATGAGAATGCATGGAATGCGCCTGGGCCCTGCATCAAACTGGTGCTCAGAAAAATACTTGCTCATTTTATCTTTAATATAATTTATAATCCAGGTCTTTAAAATCCCCTGAATTTAAAGACTAATGCATCTTACCAAAAATAAATTCTCTCGTCACTCAACAGTTCTCTGCACTCTCCAAGTAGCCCCTCTTTTCATTCAATCCTTCCACAACCTTCTCTGGCCTACTCATATGGCCACGGTCCTGTCTTTCTAATTAACATCTTCTACTTCATCATAGCAGCTAAATAATGAAAACAGTGCCTTTGAATCTGCTTCCCCTATGCATATAATGTGGTACAGTTCCTCTGATTTCTCTTCCCATAGCAATCCACAAAATAAATGTACTTCTTCTCCCATAGGTAAGAAAGACTGTATTTTTCTGTTTGCATCTTGTTGTTCAATTGTTTTCCCCCATTACTACACAGCGGGAAATACAGTAAGGATGAGAAAGCCACCTACTGAGTTGGAGACAATCACCACAGCCCGTTTAGCTCCCTGTCACAGCACTACTTGCTGTGGCATTTAAGAGAATCTAGGGAGAAAACACCAGCCTCAGAACTTGCTATTTCAGTGATTGCCAGCAAGAACAGCACGTCCTGCCTGCCTGCCTGTCCTCATTGGTGCCATCAGCCTAGGTTACAGTCACCTACGCCATCAGTAAATATCAAAGACAGACTGAAGAAAAGTTTTCTTTAAACTGTAATTCACACATCATAGTCATTACATTGAGAGTACCATTAAAGGCCTTTGAGCCCGCGGTAACACGCATCTGAAGCTCGTACTATATGGTCAGAGTTGTTTTCTTCATGTTTATAAAACCACCTCAATTCTTTCATAAATGAGTCAGCTCCTTTCACTGTCTTAATGAATTTCACAGTTCACTGAAATCCAGCTCCATGTCAAATGGCAGCTGTAAGAACAAAGTCAGCACAGCTGTGTCCCTTTATAAAATTTTGATCATTTCAAAAGACTTAGATAGGGTAACTTTCTGCTCCACTGTCAGCTCTCTGTTCCCTCCTGCAGCATGGAAGAATCAGACAGGGCAGCGGTCACTGGCTTGGTCACAGTGCTACATCTAGACTTGGTGTTATAAACCTGTGCCAACTTGCATCTGGTAAGGAAATGTGTTCAGACACTGTGACCAAAAAGTGAGTTAAAGCCAAGCGACTTGCTCTTAACTCAACTGGATGATATTCTCATGCGAAAACACTATGACTTTTCTGGGTGCAAAATGTATCAGAAAAATATGTGGGGTTTTGTTTTTTTGTTGTTTTGGTTTTGGTTTGCTTTTGCTTTTTGTTTGTTCCCAAGACAGACTCTCACTGTGTAGTCTAGGCTGGCTTAATACATACTATCGAGTTCAGACTGGCCTTGAACATCTGATCTTTCTGACTCAGTTTCCTCTGTGCTGGGATTACTGGCATGGGCCAACAGACCTAACTTGAATGCATGGTTCTTTTTAGTTTAAAAGTTGTTAGAGTTAAAGCCAAACACATAGGATTTAAGATCTTAATACGTATAGACTGAAGAGTCAAATTAATGAAAAATCCAATCAACACAGTTGCTACCTAGATCCTTGCATCAGCGGGCTACAGCTCAGTACTGCAGATTATATATCTGAAGTCTAGCTAGAAGCTGGGCATAGTGATGCACACCATAATTCCAGCACTCCAAAGGTTAATGCAAGTAGATTGCCTCTAGTTCAAGGCCAGCCTAGGCTACATGGTGAGTTCAAGGGCAGCCTGAAATGCACAGTGAGACCCTGTCTAAATGATGATAATAATAATAATAATAATAATAATAATAATAATAATAAATTTTTTAAGACTAGCTAGAAGGAACTAGGAAAAATTGATTTAGGAAAAAATTTAGTTGATTCTAGTAGCCTTTGGATCACTCCAAATTGAAGCCATTTACAAATAAAAGCTATGAAGAGACTCTGCCAAACCACTATAATCTAGCATTTCCTCTTTCCAGCCGGCCCTGAGCAATGCACATCTCTCTGGACAACTGGCACAAGCACCGCAAGACCAGGGACAAAAGAAAGCCCTATCACAAGAAGCGTAAGTATGAGTTGGGGCGCCCTGCTGCCAACACCAAGATTGGTCCCCGCTGCATACACACAGGCAGAGTTCGAGGAGGCAACAAGAAGTACCAAGTCCTGCAGCTAGATGTGGGAAACATCTCCTGGGGCTCTGAGTGTTGTACTTGAAAACCAAGGATCATTGATGTTGTTTTCAATGCATCCAATAGAAAACTGGTCCGCACCAAGACCCTGGCGAAGATCTGCATTGTGCTCATTGACAGCATGCTGTACCAATGGTGGTACGAATCCCACTGTACACTACCCCTGGGCCGAAAAAGGGGGGCCAAGCTGGCTCCTGAGGAGGAGGAGATTTTAAACAAAAAACGATCAAAGAAAATTCAAAAGAAGTATGATGAAAGGAAAAGGAATGCCCAAATCAGCAGTCTTCTGGAAGAGCAGTTCCAGCAGGGCAAGCTTCTTGCCTGCTGTGCATCAAGACCAGGCCAGTGTGGCTGAGCAGATGGCTGCATGCTAGAGGGCAAAGAGCTGGAGTTCTATCTGAGGAAAATCAAGTCCTGGAAAGGCAAATAAACAATCCCTCCTGGTTTAACTCATGTAATAATGGCGTTTCTTGTTCTAAATCAAACAAACAAACAAAAAACACTATAATCCAAGATGAGGATTTACTCTTGCCCAAATTCACATCTCCAGGGATTAGTCACCATCACCATACTGAGAAGCCAACTCCCAAAACCAAAGGAAAGGTAGCATCCTTTCCAAAGTCATGTGTTGAAGATTACTCTCCAGTGTATGGGCATTTCAGAAGTAAAAACTTTGGGAAGCAACTAAGTCACTTGGGTGGGGCCCTCACTCAAGGCATTTGTGCCTTTATAAGAAGAGACACAAGAGAAATTACGTCCTGCCCAACAAGAGAGGAGACAATGAAAAACCTTTTATCTGCAAACCAGGAAAAGGGCCTTTACCAAGAACCTAACTATTCTGGCATCCTGATCCCAAATTACTAGGCTCTACAACTATAAGAAATACATTTCTCTTGTTTATCCCCCTCGTCTGTGGTAACTTGTTATAGCACCTTGACATAACTGACATGGAAAACAACCCCAAAATTTATCAGAGTTACCGACTTCTCTCATAGTAGGTAGACATAGCTTAATTCCCAGAAATTTCTGAATTTAAGTGCATAAATGCTTAATAAAATGAAATGTAATTGTGATTCTGTATCAAGGGATATATGTGCATTTTGGGCATCTTAAGTTTTCACAGGAGAATCTGAACTTTTGTGTGACAGTCCAGGCTTGTAATTTAAATTTAAAATATATAATTGAGTGGCTGGGAAGATGGCTCAGTGGAATAAGCACTTGTCTGGCAAGCTCAGGGGCCTCTGTTCAATCCCCAGTTCCGCAAAAAAAAATAATAATAATAATAAAATAAAATATATAATTGAGTTATTGACTTAGAGTCATGATTTTTTAAAACAGAACAGTGGGGGATTTAAACTTTAGTGTTCTCACGCCTGTAAATTTGATTTGTTGGACTTATAGCAGTTATTTAAGAATTTAGAAAGGTTTTGTTGGCTAAAAGAATAATAGTCCTTAAACAGAAAATCAAGCATATTTAAATCATAAAAAGAATTAAAATTTCCCACACTATCTAGTCAAGTCTGTGAAAAGGGCTGAGGAGTAGTCAATATTCCATTAAAAATAATTATTAAAATGTTTTAGATTTATAAAGACAAAAACAAAAACTCAAACGCTTTGAAAAGGACTACATTGTTTTGTAACATTAATTGACTACTAATTTTTTTAAATCTTTGTATAACCTTTTTGGCACACAAAAACTTCCTTTAAGGACACATATTACATCATACTTAAAATGTCCTTGGAGGCTTAGGGAAAAAAATGAAGAGTAAAAGTTGTGTGCTGGCCAGCGAAACTGGGCACAGTGGCACACACCTGTAATCCCATTGCTGGGGAGGCTGAGACAGAGGATCACTGAGTCCAAGCTGCGTAGCAAGACCATGTACCAAATAAATAAACAAATAAAAGGTTAAAAAAAATTTTAAAGAAAAGGCAAGGAAAATACATATATTTTATGTGACCCATTGTACCTTCCCTCTTCTATCTCCGTCCTTGCAGGAGAAATGCTACAAATTAATGGAGGAAAATTAATGAAGGAAAATATCAGGACTACTCAGTAATGATTTATTACTGACTGCCTACTCTGTTTGGTATTTTTTGGGAGAACACCAAAGCAGGTGAAGTTCATAATCTAGTGAAGCAGGAAAAAATACCCAAATCTGAAATAATTAAAGAACTAAACGATTCAGTTCAATAAATATTTGTTGAGAGCTAACCTTGCAAGAGATACAGTGATTTGCTCTAGGGACAGGGAGAGAGTGGGCTCAAAAACAAACAGTAAGCTTTATAATTAAGTGCTCAATTGTGTGTTGCAGAAGTCAAGTGAGATGCGTTGAAGGAGAGATACCAAGGTACACTGGAGCAGCTGGGATTTATGGGTGAGGTAAGCATTGATCTGGTCTTTGAAGGGTGAAAAGGACTGTAATATGCAAAGGAGGGCACAGCTGGTGAATGCAGGGCTGACCTTGACCTCTGTGCAAAGACAATGACGAAGAAACCAGTGAGTGACAGTGGAAATAGATGCTGGTGGTTTATCTGAATGACACAAGACCAAAACTCACTTGAGTTACCAGTCTAAGTTACTAAAGACTAGAATTAAAATCAGTAATAAATAATATCGAATACTGGGAGAGGAAGGCATTAAATATGATTAATCTCTATCCATCATTGCAGAAACCAATAAATAATATTAAAATATGGTTAATCTTTATAATTATATATGCATATAACTATATACCCTTAAGGAAAGTAATGGAGGAGAAACAAAGCCAAAGTAGCATGTTTCTGGGGATAGAACTAAGGATGTAGGGGATAGGGACAGGGAACAGTATTTTCTTTAAGAGAGTACAATATATTTTTTAAAATTATTTATTTATTTGATACAGGTCTTGCCACACAGTTCAGACTCATATTAATCCTCCGACCTCGGCTTCCCCAGCACTGGGATAACAGGCATGTGCCACCACGCCCAGTTTGGGGACTGGCATGTCACACCTGGGGTTCTGGGGCCTGCATGGCATATGGTACTAGGGATCGAACCCAGGTCCTTGTGCTTGCCAGGCAGGTGCTTAGACCGCTGAGCTATCTCCCCAGCCCACAAAATATATTAAAACAAAAAAATTATAAGTGATACAGAATCTCACAACAAAATCATATGAATTTCACAGTATTTGTTGTAATGCACACTGTTGTCTTCCAGCTAGTTGTTCATATAAAGGGAACAGTGTTTTCATCACAAGCTCTTCTCTGCTTCAATTGATACTGCTTTGATCTAAATATGAAAGTTAAAAGCAAATACAAACCTAATTATTAGACCATGGAACAACACAAATCAATTGAGCATTACTATGCTCTGTAAATGGATAACCCACCGGCAAAAAACGGAATGTTATAAAGTAAATTGATTTCTTTGTTTTACCAAGTCTACTGATATACTAAAGCCACACAAAAGTAATTTTCAAAAAGGTGGGGAGCGATCTCATGGCAAACTCTGAGAGTAAATTTAGGGTTATAATCCAGTGAGTATTCTTGGGACAGACAGGAAATGGGCTAAGTGTGGAGGCTTTTCCCTAGCCCTGACCTCCAGCAGGCCCAGTCATAGCCTCCTCCCCTTACCAGAGGTTTTCTTTCCATGTGTTCAGTTACCTGTGACTTCAGGTACCCACTCTATCAACTCCGATTTGATAACATTAAGCGGAAATTTCTCCAAAAAAGTAATTCATAAGTTTCAAATTGAGCACCATTCTAAAGAATATGATGAACTCTCTCTCTATCCCCCTCCTCCCCATCTGGGTGTGGATCATCCCTTTGTCTGCACATGTGAGATGTCTGTCCTGTCTATCCATCACTCAGTCCTTATTACACCTACTGGGCACAGTGCTCATGGAACTTAATAATGGCCTCAGGGCTGGGGATATAGCTTAGTGGCATAGCACCTGCCTGGTAAGTGCAAGGTCCTGAGTTTGACTCCCAGAACCAAAGAACAGTAATAATGATGATGATGATGATGATGATGATGATGATGATGATGATGATGATGGCCCCAACGCAAAGAGTAGGAATTCCAGGGAGGACCAGGGCATAGAGCTTGGAAGGACAGATGAGCTCCGGTGGATATGACAGCTGCGGGGCTCATAGGAAAAGGACACAGCACATAGTCAGACTTCCACTGGGAGTCTCATCTCCCTTATGGTAAGGGGAAAATTACTGTGTCTAAATTTTATTTATATGCCTTCTATCCTTTTGTTTTTAAAGGGTCCTCAAGTCATATAAGCCTCAAGCCCTGGCGACCTTAGTTTGAACTAAGATCTAGATTTCACACAGTTCTTTAATGTTTTTCTTATTTTACATTTCCTAGAAGGAACTTAGTATATCCTTTTAATGTCCCTTTTAATCAAGGCACACAGTCTTAATTATGATAATAAATAATTTTTATTCCAAATAAAAATCCCTACTCAATTCATTAAGCAATAGCAAAGCATTTAAATTTTTGAGCAAAGAGATGACCAAAGGGAATAGTGGTTTACAAAACGTTCCTTTGAGGTAGTTGAAGTGAAATGGAGAACGACCTGAAGCAGAGGGACCCACTGAGCTGTTACATGAATTGGCGGGTAAGTCATGAAAGCCTGGGTCACATGGTCAGGGGAGAAATGCAGAAAAGGGAACAAGATCCAAGAGAGAATTAAAATAGAAATGGCCAGGTCTGATAGCTTCTGATAACTGAAGAACCATCCCACAAACAAAAATGGTCATTTACCACCTTCCCAAGTACCTGTTAGAACACAGCCTCATGCGTTACTGTCACTGGGCAGATTTCTCACCAGCTTCCACTGAAAATTTGATCAGGAAAACCAATTTGAATGAACTCATGCTGTCAGTCCTTCTGTCACTCTAACCAAATATTTATGGACAGAATTCTAAAAAAATTAAAAAATAAAGAATTGGAACCCCAAGTTTTTAAAGCACTTAACTTTCTCTTAATAACAAAATCTTGAATGTTCTAGCCCTGGATATGCACTAATATTCTTGTGCATAGTCTTAGGAACATGTGCTGGTGAGCGAGGCTAATAAATGGATTCAATTAAACCACTCAGCAGTCTTTTGGACTAAGGGAGTTCTCTCTTAGACACAGTTTATATCCTGTGGCAGAGAGAGAATCTACATATTGCTGCAGGAGGCACAGAACAGAATTATGTGACAGTGGCAAAGCCACTTGGGAAGCAGCAACAAACACCAAGATAAACAACATTGAGAAGGATAGCTAAATATTTCTTATTAATCTTGCAAGCTGGTATTTTGTAATAGTGGCTCTCATATAATTTTAGTTGTGTGTATGTAACATAAGGATTCTGTTTTGTTGATTTGTTTTTTTTTTCTTTTTTGGTACATTTAAAATAGATAATAGATAGATAGATAGATAGATAAATAGATAGATAGATAGATAGATGATTGATAGATAGATAGCATTTATCATAGGAAATTTGACCTATACATGATGTATCTTCCAGTTTCTTTTCTTTCCCATTCCTCTCCCCACTTCATCCCCTCCTTCCCTATTTATGTACAGAAGCTTTCTTTTCATTTTTCCTTCTATTCTTTTTTTTTCCTGTTGTTACCTTCTTTCCCCCTCCTCCTCCCTTGTACCCCTTATTTAACCATTTCCTAATTTGTACATTGTGGATCTTATTTATACTTTCAGTTTCTCACATGAGAGGAGCAATGCAGTATTTAAACATGTCTCATTTATTTCACTTGAGAGTATAGTCAGAAGGTGCCTCCATTTAGCTAGAAATGTTTCAAGTTATCTTTCTTTACAATAAATAAATAAATAGTTATCCTTTTTTTAAAAAAGTTTTTTAATTTTGTGTGTGTGTGTGTGTGTGTGTGTGTGTGTGTGTGCAGGGTCTCACTACGCAGCTCAGACTCATAATGATCCTCCTGATTTCTGCCTCCCTAGTGCTGGGATTACAGGCATGCACCTCAAGGCCTGGACTCCATCGACAGCTCAGCATGCCTGGGGGCAGGATGGGCGCAGCACAAGGTAAGTTATCTTTCTTTATGGAAGAGTAGTATTTCATTATATTTTAAAAATTCACAACTTTATTCATTGAATGATGAGCATTTGAGCTGTTTCCAAGATTCAGCTGTTACAAACTGTCCCACTAAAAACATGAGTACAAAGGCTGTTGGGATAGCTCAGCAGACTAAATGCCTGCTTAGGCAAGTGCAGGGACTGGAGTTCAATCCCTGGCATCAAATGCCACATCAGCCCTGCCCCTGAGTACGCTGAACTGGCCACTGAAAATGGGTGTGGTGGCACACACCTGTAATCCCACCACTGAGGAAGCTGAAAACAGGAGAATCACTATGAGTCCTAGCTGCGTAGTGAGAACCTGCAGCATATACATTAAAAAAATAAAATAAAAACATAAATGCCTATATATCACAGTGGTATAATGCCTTAAATTCTTTGGAGAAAATATCAAGAAGAGTAGGGGCCAGGGAGATAGCTCAGTAGAATAAGCACTTGCCTGACAAGTACAAGGGCATGAATTCAATCCCTGGTTCCACCAAAAAGAAAAAAAAAGAAAGGAAGGAAGGAAGGAAGGAAGGAAGGAAGGAAGGAAGGAAGGAAGAAAAAGAAAGA
>NDGN011428514.1:214-11398 GCA_002564285.1 Tympanoctomys barrerae | reverse complement strand
GTACATTGCATATTGTTGTCTTCATAGTGGTTATTCATAGTACAAGATGCAGACATGGTATCCCATCCAAACACTTAGTACAAATCTTTCTTCTCATTGAATTAAGAGAAAGTAGATGTATATCTATCCTAACTCTTTTATATATACAGATACAAAATGGTCCTTCATTTGTATGCCCCTTCTTTGTTTAGTTTTGTCAGAGATGTATATTCCATTGCCATTTAAATATTGTAGGTGCATGAATTCAGCTTTTGCCCAATTTCTATGATCTTTGATGTTGCATGCATGCTGAGAATTTGTCAAAACTTGGCTCACACTTTGGTAGTTTGAGAGGTGCACACGCGGACTCAGGTCACCTGTTAGTCCACCTCTTATGTCAAGTTTGATATAATTCAAAGCTGAGAACAGCTGCTCACAAGCATAAGTTGATCCAAGCAAAATGAGAAGAGCAACCCCAAGTGCATTCATTGACTAAAATTATTTGGCCAACAACTCCACACGTTAGGGATGTCATTTTCAGAACTACCAGTCATGCACACCCTTCACAGTTTTCTCAGGTGTTGTATACAGATCAGAATTTCTTTTTCCAGATAAAGTGTTCTGAAAATTCTAATAGGTTCATTTTTAGATTTCTAAAATCTAACCAGTATAAGCATGAAAGATCAAGTTCTTCAACTTTGGATTTATCTGGAGAAGTAAGAAAATACCAAGCTGTCTCCATCTTATACAACTGTAAATATCTGTCTATAAAATTCTACTTTCCAGCTGCACTAATGCTGGAAAATTCCTTACAGACTTCTTGATGGCTGGCAGGATTTTCTGCAGCTGTTGTAGAATTTTCTAAATGCACTTTTGAATTTGAAATACTTCAGCTGCCCACTTGCAAGGTCGGAGCTGTCTTGGTTAAGTGCGTGCTGCAGCCCGCATGCCACGGGGTTGCCACCACTGGGGTTAGTGGTCTTCAAACACTTGCAATCTGTTCCCACTCTGCACATAGCTTGAGTGGTCTTGTCAAAATGCAGGCCTGATGGTCCCAACCTTTTGTTTGTCCTTAAGCAACTCACTTCCCCACCCAGGCCCTTGCTTGCTTTCTTCAGTCTATGAAATGAGTACAGCAGTGATGACCCGCCGGGTGATCCTGAGAATATGTGGCTGCACGTGTACAAAGATGTAACCCAATGCCGGCGCCTGCGTCTTCAGAGATGTTGGTTGCGAGTCCTGCCACTGAGAAGGACAGACCTCATCTCTGTCTCTGCTGGGTGACCCCAGGGGGTTTCTCTCCACACAGGACGTGACCATCGTATCAGCATGTGCACCTCCCGGAGGAGGCCGCAACCCTGTGACCCCCCGCTTCATCCGCCACTTCAGCATGTTCTGCCTCCCGATGCCCTCGGAGCACAGCCTGAAACAAATTTTTCAGGTGAGTGAGTGTGTAACGCAACACAGCCCGGGAACACCGAAAGCGCGTGCTCAGAGGGTCCCACCACACGACTCAGTGGCTTTCTAGACCGCCCATCCACCTTTCCTGAGCAAGACGCAGGTAACCAGAGCAGCTGGAGAGTAGCAAGCTGCCCTTTGCATTACCGCCTGCTGCATCTGTGGTCTCAGACCTGCCCCCCGCCCCGCAAGCCTGTGTGTCCCCTGGCACCAGACACCACGCCTGACACGGCCGGGACCTCAAGTTCAGCATGGTCTCACCTGCTGCCATTGCGCACAAGAACCATTTTTCTTCCACGTGTGCTAATTTCCCTAAGGGGCCACTTCCTGTCCTTTAGGTAGGGGACATAATGGCACCTACCCTGTAATCGCTCCGCAGAAGCGATTGAGAAATGTAAAACCTTATTCTGAGCAGAATGACGACAGGACTTGGAGCAGCGTGAGGAGCGAGCAGGCCCCAACCAGTGGGGCTGAGAAAGGACGGGCTTCCAGTGGGTGTCGGTGGAGCTTGGGAACTGACAAGGAGGGCGAGAGTCCACGGACACGGGAGATGGCGTGCGGGGAGAATAGGGCAGCTCAGGTGACTGGACTGCAGACACTGCCTCGTCACCACGTGCCCAGCACCTCGGGAATGAAGTGAGCCTCCACATTGGCTAGCAGCAGCCTCTCCTTCCAGGGGGGGCCCTCTTAGGGACTAGAAGGGCAGAGCCGTCAACCTTTAGTGCCTGGACAGGCATTTCCGTTCAAGCTGGCAGAGCTTACCTCCCTAGAAAATGGTTTTTAATAAACAATAAATAGCTCCAGTAAGTTGTTGAGGAGCTAATGCCAAAATGATATATAAAAAACTTCAGGAGAATGCATTAGACTAGGAAAAGACCCCTGGTGTGGTGGCGCATGCCTGTAATCCCAGGGCTCCGGAGGCTGAGGCAGGAGGATAGCCTCAAATTTGAGGCCAGCCTGGGCTACATAGTGAGACCCTGTCTCAGAAAGAAAAAAAAAGAATATGAAAAGATGGCGGTCTATCACTTCTGTCACTTGCAGTTAAGTACCAAAGTGTAGAACAGGGGCCAGTGAGATAGCTTAGTGGACTAAAGCACCTTCTTAGGCAAGATTAGGCAGGAGCATGGACCAAAATTCAATCCCCGGAACCACATGCCTTGCCAGCTCCGCCCCCAGGGCGAGTTGAACAGGCCAGAGTCTGCGTGTGGTGGTGCCTGCCTATAATCCCAGTGCTGGGGAGGCTGAAAGCAGGAGGATCACAATGAGTCTGAACTGCATAACGAGACCCTGCAACAACCAAATACATTTTTTTTAAAAAAGTGTAGAACAAGGCATGAAGCAGCAATGGGTGTGACCACAACCATTGGAAGGATTTTAAAGTCCTGCTACCAAGAGTAATTACATTGCGTTTATATTTTGGGTCTGGAGTGAGAGGCTCCTCCCGACGAGATGCAGACATGCCTGTGTGCTGTGGCGAGCACTGGGCCGAGTAAGCCCATGTCTTGGGCTTCATTTTAAATGTGCTGAATCAACAAATTACTTCAGTTCTTAAAAAGTTAAGGCAAATTCAAGGTATTACCTACAAAAATATCATACTCATTCCAAAATACCTTCTTTCTTGAGTGAGAAGGGGATTGTAGAGCCTGATTCCTGAGAAAGAAATCCGCCCCCACCCCCAGCTCTCTTGTGAGGTTGTTACAGGTATGGGAATGTGTCACTCGAAGGAACAGCAGCCAGCAAGCACAGGTGGGATGCAGCCGCCTCTTCCCCCTGTCACTTATAAACACAATTAAATGTGTGCCATTTGTGAGCAGAAATGCAATGAGAGGCACCACAGCAGACTCCACGAGGTGGGTCTGGACTCAGGGGGGGATTTGTAGTGTTTCCCTTGTTATTTCCAGAGCAAACAGGATACTTCACTCATAAGGGTAGAGGGACTTGCTCCGGGGCCAGGGGCCTCACATTTAACCACATTCATTGAAGCAGGACCCAAGAGCTCAGAGCTCATTTGCGCTGCCCTCTGTCCCTGTATGGGCAAGGAGGAACCGACGGAGAGTAAGCTGATTTGTCAGCAACATGGGTAAAAATGATTTATTTATGTGGTATAAAGGAAACCTGCAGTATATGTCATTATTTTCTACATAATGGAATGTAGATAATATTTTTAATCACTTAAGACTTTTAAGGCAGTCTGTGGTGTGATTGTGGGCTGATTATCTGTTGCAAGTTAGTCCAGCCATACATATAGGCAGAGAACGGATCACTAAGACCAGGCACGGTTTGCACATATTTGGAAATCGTAGGTCACAGCTGATTCCTCGAGCCACAGTTTATACAAACGCCTGTTTACCTGTTGGAAATTTCTTAGCCAAAATATGTATCAGTTTGCATCCTAAAGAACATACAGCAAATGAAACCAATGATGATGTCACTAAATGTAATTTCTAATTAGAAAGATATATCAGCATAACTGGAAACCACAATCAGTTCTGTAAAATACTAAGGACATCCTCCTGCCAAAACACCCTTCCCCAACTGTGAGAATTCTGGCTATATTTTGTGTGCATGTTTTTAGGGGGAGCTTTGCAAAGTTGTGAAACACGATATAGCCACACCTATAAGCTGTGACCTTCAGAAACCTCTATAATGAAATGCTAATTTTCATTTCTAAAGCAATTTAGTGGCTATTAATTCATTCATTAAACAAATATTTATGCCAGATATTGGTGTACCATTTTTAATAAAACAGATGCCACCTAGGTCCTCATGGAATTTCCATAATAGAAACAGATAAACAGCAGATTAGATATAGAAGCATACCCACAGTCTTAAAATCCATGTATAAATTGTATTTTATTTGCACTATGGCAAATAAGTAGGTTAGATTTTTTCATATTTACAATAAATATTCATATACATATATAATATTTTTCTTTATATATATATTTGTTCATTTCAATTTTTTTCTCATTTTTGTATTTTTTTACGGAAAGGTTTACAGGGTGTTCAGGGTCTTACTACTAGATCAGACACTGGACTCATAGTGATTCACCTGTTTACAGCCTCCCAAAAGCTGGTATTACAGGCAAACGCCACCATACCCAGTCTCAATTGCTGTCTCAGCCTGCCCCGGGGATGGGGCTGGCACGGCCATTTATTTCAATTTGTCTATTTTTTATTACACACTGCTGACCATATTTGTGTCATATTTGACAATTGGCTTTGAGATGCTCTTGCACAAACTACTGGCAGTATGAAAAATATTACATTCCTGTTAGGGACCAAGGAGTGTACTTCAAAATGCAGATAGTTGTATAAGCTATTGAAGCTAATGTTCAGAAAGTATCCACTGAAAACAATCTGGTTGTTTCAAAATATTTCATATGAGCCGGGGAGAGGGCTCAGTGGAATAAGCGCTTCCCTGGCAAGCGCAAGGTCCTGAGTTCAATCCCCGGTTCCGAAAAAAAAAAAAAAAATTTCATATGAGGCCAAAATCTAAAGTCATAAGAAATACTTAGAAAGCATTAATATGGCTTCTCCTCCTTTAATTTCGTGAGTCCTCCCATGAGTAACTCCAAGGTAAATAGTAAAGAGGATCTATATTTTTATAAACTATAATGATATTCCCTAGCAACTGTGGGCTAGTTCATAAATAATATACTTCTAAATTGTGGTAAGCTATGTAAGCGATCAGAGGGACTGATGGGAGGACATATTTGGCTTGGATGGCCAAGGAAGTCCTCTCTGGAGAAATGACACATTGTGGAACTCATGAAGGCTGAGAAAGCCCCTGCCACCCAGCCAGCCACATGGGGTGGGTATTGGAGAAGATGCAGAGACTGAGGGAGGAAAGAGAATGAGGGGCTGGGCCAGAGTGACTGGGATGGCGACTGGGGTGAGGGGTGAGGGCAAGCTAGGGCAAGGTGGACACCCAGGGGACCTGTGGTGGTAGAGGAAGAGGAGACCAGAAGTGGGAGAGGCCAGCAAGGAAGGAAACAAGCGGTGAGGGAGTCCAAATGGAAGAGTGGCAGGCAGGCGTGATGTCAGAGGGCTATGGTGTGTGTCTAGTTATCTCCCCAAAGCCTCATGCAGTCATGGGGCAGGGACTTCTAGAGTTTGAGATTAACTCAAGATCCACTGGGATTATGGGTATTAGTACTGCTGGGATTATGAGTGTGAGTACTTCTCCCAGCCTGTGGTGGATAGCCTGAATGCAACTTCAGAGAGACAGAGAGACAGGCTTCCTCTCTGTAGCCATTGTTACTGCTACTGCTCCGTTGCTCTCTTGCTCTTTGCTGCTACCATGAGAGGTTGCCCTCTGCCATGTGCCACTCTGCTTCAGAGCCAGCCAAGTATGGAGTGAAACCTCCAGTAACTGTGAGCTAAATAAACCTTTCCTTCCTTCATTTTGGGTGTTGGGTATTTGTCTCAGCAACAAGAGAGGAGTAACTGAGACACAGAGGAAACAGGAGGCAGGTAGAATCTAATAGTGTGTTCAAGACTGACTGTGGGGGACAGAAGGGAGGGGTCAGGAGAGACTACCAGCTTCCTGCTCTGAACAGAGGAGGACAGATGGAGATAAGGGACAGGAGGGTTCATACTTATAAGTCATGTATCCATGAAGATTGTTGGTGGGTTGTTGGTTACTTGCCTATAGAAGACTTCTGTTGATTTGTAGATGTATTTGTATACTTCCTGTCATATCCACGTGGCAGTCATGAGTGCCAGCCAGACCCCAACACAGAAGTCAGAAATGAGTCCATTTGTGAAAGCATATTCTGAGCACAGCAGGTTTTTAAAATTCTTTTTTAAAAATCTTTTATTTATTTATTCATTTGGCACAAGATCTCGCTATGCAGCTTGGACTTGTAGTGATCCTCCTGTCTCAGCCTCCCCAGGGCAGGGATCACAGATGTGCACCAGTGTGTGCCCAGTTTCAGTGGCCAGCTTGGAACTCCCGGGATTTCAGGCTGGCACAGCATGCGGTACCAGGGATCAAACCCAGGCCCTCGCACTTGCCAGGCAGGCACTTAGACCCCGAGCTATCTCCCCAGCCCCGAACACAGCAGTTTTGATGTGAGGTCTTTCTGTTGAAATTAAGCTTTCTAGTTGTTTTTAGAACAAAAGGGCTCATGTGAAAGTATTTGAAAAAAAAAAAAGATACTTGGTTAAAAAAAAAAAACTGATGCTCTCTTATTATATTTCTGCTTCTAGGCCATCTTAAATGGCTTCCTGAGTGACTTCACACCAGCTGTAAAGCAAACCACATCAAACATTGTAGAGGCTGCAGTTGAGATTTATAACAGAATGAGTGTCGACCTCCTGCCCACACCAGCCAAGTCCCACTATGTCTTTAATCTGAGGGACCTATCGAAATGCGTGCAAGGTAGTGTACTAACCCTCCTTCTCTGACTCGTGCCCTCTTCCCATTTCTGGTGGCTCTAGACCTCCAGGCAGAATCGTGTACCCAGGTGTCTATGACCCACCTAGAAACCCCACGGCACATCCCTGTTCAACTCATCCTTCACCTGCACCCCTGAACATTGCACCGCCTTTTCTAGCCACAAGGGTCCTCCATTTTCCGCCCCCAGCCAGCAGCCTTTCTTTTACTTAAAAAAAAAAAAAAAAAAAAAAAGCAACCAGTTCAGAGCGGCCACATCTGCCCAATCTCCCAGAGTCTACATCTTCCCTCCCTGAGTTGGGCTGTCCCTGCCCCCAGTACAGGCCAAACTCCCGCTGGCCTGGGTTCCATGCACCCTTAAAGGATTTTGTTTTTATACTCCCAGCTTTGCCTTCGTGATTTCCTATTCTATTGGCTCATTCCTAACAGCATTTTAACAACAGCTTCCATACTTCCAGTCTTCTTCTCCTTAGGCTTCAATTCCCTCAGACTGTGAATCCCCCACCCCATTTCTTTGCAGTTTCTAGAAAGACCTCTTATAAACAGTTGCTCTTCACGGTCCCATTCTCCTTTAACGTGTGGCCTTATAGCAGTTCTACACCTGCCGCTGCACTGGACCTTTCTTCCTGACTTTACGCCCTCCATTGTGTCCTGTCAATGCCTCAGATCTTGATCTTACCCCACTGCCTTCCTAGTTCTACTTTGTCAATAATTTCTGAGCCTCAAAAATCATGATCTGAGGGCCAGGGATATAATTCAACAACATAAGCACATGCCTGGCTATGTGTGAGGTCCCAAGTTTGACTCCACATCAAAAAAAAAGATCTGTTTTAGGTCTGAGAGTACAAACCAGAAAAGTTTAATTTTGAGTATCTTTCTCTTTGTCCTCACATTTGATCAAAATATCCTGAAATTCCTCTATCCTTACAAATACTTACTAAAAATAAGTAAAACTGTGAGCACTTCAAGAAATATTTTAAATATACACATAAAAGTGAGATGCAAAACAATAAAACATAGTATTATTATCTAGAGAAAAGTCCACATATGGCAAGACGTTATGGTCAGCAGCCACTGTTGTACACACCTGGGTTGTGCTGGATACTCTCCCTGTCTCGAAGTGTGAGGAGCCCTGGGGGAGGGGTCCCCGTAGAAAAGGAGCCTTCCCAGTCACTGATGCACAACACTGCAATTTAGCTGCAATTACTAGAGCTATATTTGCAATAACTATTTATATTAACAGAAAAGTACTCTGAATCTCTTGCGTAGCAGCCAGCAGGTCCAGGACCACTGATGAGAGCTGAATACTGAGTAAGAAAGAGAGGCAGTGAGTATTGCTAAAAGGTATAAGCATCAGGAGCAAAGTGGCGAGACCAATAAAAGCTTATTTTTTTAGAGAAATGTAACACCTCATTCAGCATATTGGCTGCTGATGTTCAGTTAAGCAAATATCAAGAAAACAAGGGGAAGAAGTTCTTGTCTTAATACGGCCCAACTTTGCTTTTAAAACAAGAGTCATCGCTATTGTTTTGTATATCCACTAGGGAAGCGCTCATTTCCACTAATGGGGAGAAAGTCGGATTTAACTGTTTCCTACTTAATTAACTACGACTAGAGATTTTACAAATGCACAATTATTCTTTCCTTTCTTTTTTCTTGAAACACAGGTATTCTCCAGTGCGATTCAGGAACAATAAGAGAAGAAATTCAGATATTTAGACTCTTTTGCCATGAATGTCAAAGAGTCTTCCATGATCGTTTGATTAATAATGAAGATAAAGAATACTTCCATGTTATTTTGACAGAAATGGCCAGTAAATATAAAGCTTTATTTACCCATTTCTTTGTTTTTCCTTGCAGAAGAGCAATTTGGTTCCTTTCTTTTTTTGATTTAGCTTTTCTTTGTTTGTACTACAAATGGTTTATAATCGTTTTGGGGAGTGGGTAGCAATTTTATTTCTAGAAAAGAAAATTAAGCTGAGTAATTAACTTCAGCTGTTCAGGAGTACAATTTGTTTTCTTTGATAGTTTAAACATATAAAATATTACAGAAACAATTTTTTAGAATTCAGGAAACTAATAGTTTTAATTCAGTATAAAATTTTAAGTAGAGGAAGAAAAGTAGGAGAAATAACATTTTGTCTAAGAAACCACAATAATTACATAGTACTTATTTATTAAATAAGAATCAAATATTTATTATTTAACAAAAGTTGTAAATATTTCTCAAGTATTCTTAATCATAAACCTTGGATATTATCCTTTTTTTTTTTTTCCGGAACCTGGGATTGAACTCAGGCCCTTGCGCTTGCCAGACAAGCGCTTATTCTACTGAGCCATTTCCCTGGCCCTTTTTTTATTCTCTTTTTTTTTCCTTAGATATTATCGATCAAAGTAAAGGACCATGATGCCAACAAGACTTCCACTTTTTTTATTTACTTATTTGTTTATTTACTTGGTACAGGGTCTCGCTACATAGCATGGCCGGCCTGGTGTACTGGGGCCGGCACAGCATATGGAACCTGGGATTGAACCTGGGACTTTGCACTTGCCAAGCATGTGCTTAGACCACCAAGCTATCTCCCCAGCACCAAGACTTTCACTTTTCATTTATACTAAACTGAGCTTCTCAGTAACTGCTGTGATTGTGTATATCGTATCATTAACAGGCAGCACTCGAGCCCAGCATCCTACTGAACTGTTTTTGCTTTTTAACAGATAAACACTTTGGAATTGCAATTGGCCTGGAATATTTTTTAAAGAAACCCATCATATTTGGAGACTTCATTAAGGCACGTATATATTATTGACTTAACACATTGGAGGGTTAGCAAGTGTTAGCAAGTGTTCGCTCTGTTCTGCTGCAGGTATTCTGTAAGAACTTCACATCTATGAAAATAAAATTATCTAGACTGGGTATGTGCAAACTGCGGGCCCGTGGGTCGCATCCACCAGCAACCTGTCCTTGTAAACAAAGTTTTATCAGAACACAGACGCACGTATTCCTGTGAGTAGCATTAGTGTGACTGCTTTTGCAGGAGAACAGGGAGCGCCACAGTAATGACAGTGGGCCTGTAAAGCTGAAAACATTGCCATTTACTGAAGAAACACGCTTGTCCTGACCTAGTTACCTTTATCTTAATAATAGTGTGAATCCGACAGCCATTAGAGAATTTGATTTGGAAGAAAGCACCAGGGCTTGTCTCTTAAGTCAGACCTAGAATCCCTCATTGTATTCTTTTTTAAAATCTTTTTTTAAATCTTTTATTTGTTGATTGATTGGTAAAGGGTCTCACTATACATGTAGTGATCCTCCTGTCTCAGCCTCCCCAGCGCTGGGATTACAGGCGTGTACACCACACCAGTTTTGGTAGCCGGCTTGGCATGCCTGGGGTTCTAGGGCTGGCACAGCATGCAGTGCCAGGGATTGAACCTGGGTCCTTGTGCTTGCCATGCAGGGACTTAGACCGCTGAGCTATCTCCCCAGTCCCCTCATTGTATTCTTGAAGGTGTTCAACTCCTGCTTACATCTTGATAATTCATCAACATACTGCGGTCACTTCAGAGTAACTCCAGTTAATAGCAAAATTTCTATTATATTTAATTTATTTTCTGTTTCCTTACAAGTGCCTCAGATCTGCCCCCGATAATGTCTATGTACAGAACTACCTAAAATAGATCTCCCATCTAAGCACCACACCTGCGCTTGCAGGCAGCCTCCTTGTGTTACCAGGTTGACTGTACACAGGGACACATGTTCCTGTCCCAGAGGGCAGGAGCCGTGACTTTTTTCACCCAAAGCCCTTGGATTCTCCTGCAGACCTGGGAACCCTGCAGATGCCCAGCCAATACTGGCTGCACATGATGGAGCCACCTTCGTACAACATGTGTGCAGGACCTCACCACTCTGGCAGGCTCCTCCCAATAAGTACTGCCACCTGCCAGAGAAAAAGATAAATAGTTTGTATGTGTGAAATAGACCTGTCTAAATTTAGCATTAAAAATAAAATCCAGAGGGCCAGCCAGATAACTCAGCTGACTAAAGCACCTGCTTAAGCAGGCACAAGGACCTAGGTTCAATCCTGGCCATGCCGTGCCAGCCCCGCCCCCAAAGTGTGCTGAGACAGCAACTGAGACTTGGCGTGGTGGGGCACACCTGTAATCCCTGTGCTTGGGAGGCTGGAACAGAAGGATCACTACCAGTCTGATCTGGGTACTGAGACACTGTAGAACCTGTACTAAATACATTTAAACATTTTTTAAAATAAAATAAATAAAATCCAATTTTTTTAATATTGTATTCTCTATCTGATTCTAGTCATGGTATCATTAAACAGAGAAATAAA
>NDGN011428487.1:0-15354 GCA_002564285.1 Tympanoctomys barrerae | reverse complement strand
AGCTAGCTATTATTTAAAAGCAACAGAATTCAACTCTATAATTCTCCTACAGACTGTGATTTTGAGAATTTAGCTTGATGCCTGGCCCAATGTTGATAATCTAAGTTGACCAAGTCAGGAGGATGGCAATTTTGAACCCAGCCTGAGAAAACTAGGACTTGGCAAAATCTTGTCACAAAATAAAATATCTTTAAAGAGCTATGAAGATAACTCAGTGTTAAGTTCCATGATTCAATATCCAGTATTGCCATAAAAAGGAAAGAAGAAGAAAGAGAAGGTAGAAAGGAAGAAAGAAAAGAAGGGGAAAAGGAAGAAGGGAAGAGAAGGAAGGAAAAAAAGGCAAAGGAAGGGAAGAGAAGGGGAGGGGAGGGGAAGGAAGGGAACAGAAGGGAAGGAAGGAAAAACAGGAAAGTAAGCAGAAATTGAGCAATTTCTGCTTCTGGCCATGAGAAAGTAACTAAACTCATTCATCTTCCCACCATATAAAACTAGAAGTTGAGCTGAGAGTGGTAGCCCACACTTACAATCCTGCATTCAGGAAGCTGAAGCTGGGGATTGCCATGAGTTTGAGGTCATCCTGGGTTACAAAAGCAAGTTCAAGACCAGCCCGCACTACATAGAAAGACCCTGACTCAAAAAACTTAGAACTCAAAAAACAAAAAATTTAGAAGTGGATGACATATATAAACCACTGCTTCTGAACAATGAGCCACAGGCAGCACACATCCTTAGTAAATAAAAACAGTGGAGGTGAGCCCTCAGGGCACACTGAGTTTTTCACCAAAAGAAATTTCTGGATCAAATTGCAATGAAGAGAAACAGAGTCTCAGAGTGGGAGTACCATGGATCAAAGTTGTGAAAGAGCACTATAGAAGGGCAGAAGGAAAAACATAAAGCAAGAGTAATTCTGGGGGTTAGAAAAGGAAATTTCCAGAGTTTACATAGGGCTAGAGACACTAGAGCACATGGATGTTCAGTAGCTACCTAAAAGTAGGCAATTACCATCAGGAATGAAGTAGTCCTAGACTCACCATTAAAATAAAGCCTCAAAGGGATCAAAGTGGGGGCTGGGGATTTTCTCAGCAGTCAAATGGTTGCCCAGCATAAAAGCAAAAAAGTAAGTCTTAACTAAAAAATAAAAAGGTGAAAGAAAGAAAGAGTGAGAGACAGAGAGAGAGATCAAAATGATTCACAAGTAACTTAACAGTCATACTACCTACAAACATTCTTCAAGAGATAGAAAAAGACATAAAATAAACCAATCAAAAATACAATAAACTATGTAAAATTTTAATGTGAATTGTCTAATAAAAACCTGCTGGACATACAAAAAAACAATTCCATAAAAAATGAAAAAAAATCATGGAATATAAACCAACAATGGTGTGATGGAGATGATAGATGTACAGACAACGACATTGAAGACCTTGAAGGACCTTGATGGAAACATAAACATGGGAAGAGAAATAGAAGTTATAGAAAGAGCAAATGAATGTTGAAGAAAGAAAAAATACTACATAGGAAATTACAATTTTTCTGGATAGTAATACCAGCAATTATATACTAAAAACAACAATAATGTTGACAAAATAATAACAGAAATTACATTAAAATTAAACAGGCAGAGAAAAATAGACCAGAAAAAAAAATTCAAAGAATATATCACAGGGTATAGCACACAGAGAATTGGAGTCCAAGTGCAAGATTTTGTGACATAGTCTTAAACAATGATCAGAAAACTTTCAAATTTGATGAAAATTATAAACCTACAGCTTCAGGAAACTAAAGAAACTGTGATCAAGGAAAAAGAAATAGGCAGGCAGTGAGAAAGGATGGACTAAAGGGTGCCAGGGAGATGGCTCAGTAGAATAAGTGCTTTGCTGGCAAGCACAAGGGCCTGAGTTCAATCCCTGGTTCCACAAAAAAAAAAAAAAGGATGGACTAAAGGATGGAAAGAAGGCGGGCCCACCTTGGATGCATTATCATCGATTGCTGAAGAACAGAGAGCACTGATCAGCCTTCCCATCCTTGAGGCAAAGTGCCCAAAACCAAGGCAGAAAACTTACAGCAGAGGGGCATAGCAAAGGAAAGTCACTTGCCTCCTGGTGGCCAGAAAAGGGTGAACAGAGGAGAGAGGGTACTAGAACCAGAGCCAAACAGGGAGAAGAAGAGGAGGAGAGCAAAAGCAAGTTCTACACCCTCCAAATCCATGCTCCCCATTACCCATCTCCTCCACCTGCCTCACTATCTACAGGCACATTCAGGCATAAGCATCAACATCCATGGGGTAGTCCACTAATGTGAGCACAGCATTCCATGACCTAGTTGCCCCTCTACAATCTTTTAATCCAGTCAAATTGACAATCAAGCACAGAGATGACGATTAAGTTTTGGACCAAGCAATTAGAACAGTGAATTTTAAAATGAATCATTTAGTAATCCCAGCTCTTGGGAGGCTATAAACAGGTGGATCACTACGAGTCCAGTCTAGTAGTGAGACCCTAACAGCCAGTAGACTTTCCCTAAAATACAAAATACAAAATAAATAAATATTAAAACAGAAACACTAAATCTGCTAGAAGAGAAAGCAGGTAGATTTCTTGAAGACACACGGATAATTCGTGAACATAAACCAAACTGCACAGGAAGTACTTCAAAGAAAGAACACTTGGGATATCATCTTTTTGAAAAGTTTCTGCACATCAAAAGAAATCACCAACAGAGTGAAAAGAAATCCCATAAATTGGGAAAATATTAACCAACAGTCACTCAGACAAAGGACTTCTATCCAGAACATATAAAGAATTAAAAAAATCAGGCCCCCAGAATTCAAAGACCCAATTCAAAAATGGGCATCTGAGATGAATACACACTTCTCAGATGAAAAAGTATAAATGGCAAATAAATATATGAAAAAATGTTCAACAGCACTGATCATTCAAGAAATATAAATTAAAATAGCATTTCACTGATATTAAATCTCACTCCAAAAAGAAAGGCTATCATAAAGAAATCAACTAATAACAAAAGCAGGAGAGGCTGGGAGGAAAAAGGAATCCTCCACTATCAATGGGAGTGTAGACGGTTACAACTTCTGCGAAAATAAGTGTAGAAATTCCTCAGAAAACTAGGATTAAAAGTCCCATTCAATCCAGCTATTCCCCATCTGGATATTTTTCCAGAAGAATTGAAAGTATCATACCAAAGCAGTATATGTGCACCCATGTTTATAGTAGAACAATTTCCTACAGGTAAATCTTAGAAACAACACAAATGCCCATCAACTGAGGAATGGATAAAAAAAGATGTGGTATTTTTATACAAAGGAATATTACTTAACTATAAAGAAAGACAAAATTGAAGCTTTTATAGGTAAATGGATGCATCTAGAGGCTATATTCCTAAATGAAATAAGTCAGACCCACATACATAGACATAATATTGTCTCCCTTGTGTAAGAACCTGAAAGAGTAAATAAAATCTGAAAAGTACAATAGATATAGTAAAAGGGAAAGAAATTGTCCAAAGGAATAAAAACTTGGGGTGAGAGAAGGACAAAAGTAAGGAAAAAGGGAAGGAAAAAAGAATCACATATGTACACACATGATAGCTGAGGTGGTTGTGCTATTAATTTCTATTGGTTTTTGGAAGTTAAGAGTTAATGCTTAAAATTTTTGCTTTGTACAATTTTACATGATTATGTCTGGTAATCTGAGAAACTACACTGAAGACAATAATGTACAATATAACAATCACTGTTTTTTCCCATAATTTTATTGATAAACAAATGGCAATGAGACAGTTTCAAATCAAATTCGTAGGACAGTTTCAATAATTAACACATTGCATATATTCTTCCTAGTGGTTAATTGCTGTACAAGATGCGGACATGATATCCTATTTACAATCACTGTTGAAAAAAATAAAATATGTCATTTAGAAAATCATCGCAAAAGGGTGCAGCAGTTTTGTTCACAACAGCAAAAAGTGAAAAACAGCCCTTTCTGCCTATGAATAGGTAAAATATATCATAGCATTACAAAGGAAGACTGTTCCACAGAAAATATAACTTACAAAACGTGGATGAACCTCAAATACATTTATTCATAAAGAAAGAAGCTAAATGCATAAGTCTATACTGTTTGATTTATTTTTCATGGAACTCTAAGGAAATGAATAGTAAAAATATAGGTCTAATGTTTGGGTATAGATATTGAGGAGAAAAGGAAATAATTAAACTTGAAAGATTTATAAAGATGTCCTTTATTTTTACATTGTTGGTGGTTATAGTAAAAATAGTCATCAAAAATGGAGGTACCTCATTAAAATATATATTTTTGTCTTCCATGAGTGATACCGCAATGAAGTAGATTAGAAAGCAAGCTGGGATGTGTCCTTCTTTGTTCATTTAACCATAGTCCATGTGACTCCTCACTTCCCCATGCCAAAGCCTACTTTGTTCAATTACAAGGTCAGGATGGGGTAAGTGGCCAGGTAGAGACAAACATTTAGAGGAACTCCTTCTGCATATCACCCCTGCCCTAAATTGTACCTCACCTGCTGGACAGCATCTCTGTGTGACTCCTGACTCCCTTCCTTGGGGTTGATTTCTCATCCCACACTTTCCCAGAAGCTCATCAAAATGAATGTTCTATATGTCTTACCTCTCTTCCATGGTCCCTCAATTTCACCCCTCATCCCCTTGTACAAATGTTACCTAAGAAGCCTTCCCACAGCTCCACCCCTCCCAATTTCACCTCCCCAAACCCATAGGCACCATCACCCTGGGCCTAACAATGCCCCTTCAAAATTCTCAAATGATCACCTTCATTTCCTGGATAAAATCCAGATTCCTAGCTTGGATTTGGAAAAGGCTCTGCTTCCTTTCACTTAAATTTCCCATTTTTCGCTGTGATCTCCAACTGCTCCACTGCCAGTCACCCAAGGAAATGAAAACTTTTCCTGATAACACTCCCCACTGTATGCTATGTGTCTGAGCTTGGTTGTTGGTGACTCTGTTAGTCCACACACACTCCATAGTACCACAGAGCAAAGGGTTTAAACAACAGAAGTGTGTGGGGAAGGGAGAAGGTGTGTTTGTGTGTGTGTATGGGGAGTGAGGAGTTCTGGAGACTAGTTTCCTGAGATCAAAGTGTTAACAGGGCTTGTTTCTCCTGAGCTTTTCTCCTTAGCTTGCAGAGGGTAGTCTGCTCCATGTAGCTTCACATGTTTCTTCTGTGTGTCTCTATGTCCTCATCTCTTCATTTTATAAGAATGTCAGTCATATTGGATTATGGCCCACTCTAATAACCTCATTTTATTTAATCAGCTCTTTTAAACTCGGTTTCCAAATACAGTATTGTTTTGTACTGGGAATCAAACTCAGGACCTTGCACTTGCCAGACAGGCGCTTGTGCAGCTGAGCTTTATCTCCAACCCATATGGTCATGTTTTAAGGTGCTGAAGGGAAGGCTATCTGCATACAAAATTTCAAGGAGACTGTTAAATCTATAACCATGATCACTGTTTTGATAAACTTTTGTTCTACATTGTAATTAATCCAGTGTAATCCAGCCTCAAAGACCAAATTAGCTCCATCTCAAAGTTGTTACCATATTGGCAAAGTAGACAGGTTCACTCACCGCTCCCAGCCCTGTAATATTTAGTTTGCATATTTGTCAGATCATGAGACAGAATTTATTTTTCATTAAAATTATGAATAATATCTTCTTCTCTCCTTCCCTACATTAACAGTTCTCTGGGTTGGGGAGATAGCTCAGTGGCTTAAACACCTGCCTGGCACTCACAAGGTCCTGAGTTTGACCCCCAGTATCAAAAAAAAAAAAAAATTCAGTGAAGTCAGAAAATGTATTATTTTTATTATGGGAACTCCTCTGACCACTGAAATATACCGTTGCTACATAAGTTGGCCTTAATATAATGCTTCAGGTACTCAGAAAATATCTGTCTCATTCCATCCTTTGTTTTCTGATCAATTTTATTATTTTACATACAGCACTGATTTCAGGTGAAGGACAACATCTTGTTCAGTGAATCAATATTTTGTATTTTCAGGGTAGTTTTAATTGTGAGAAAACAAAGACTTTTGGGACTTTGGATAAGAAAAAAGGTAAAAAGGAATATAAATGTTTACTGAAGGTTTATATTATAAAATAAGATGTTTTAAATGTTTTTTCTTCATTGAATCTTCCAGACAATGTTATGAGCAAGACATATCTTCCACATTCTACAAAAAAGACATCTAAGCCCTAGGGACCTTGGATGGCATACAATAAGTAGCAGTGAGTTGCAGTAGCACAAACCAAATGTTGATGCTCACACATGGTTTGCTGAATCCTTGCCTGGTGCCCTTTCCACCCTGTCCCAATCATTTGTAGTTTTGGTTGAACTGACCCTAACAGCAATAGAAGGTGTTTCTTAGGTAAAAGGTATTGCTTTAAGTGACTCATAGAGAAATTAATTTAATTTCTGCTTAGCTCAGTGAGTGGGGCAGGACCTACATTATTATCAGTATCATGCATATGAGGAAACTGAGGCATGGAGATGTTAAGCGATTTGCCTAAGGTTCAAGTGCTGAGAACTAGAAGGGTCAGACTTTGTGCCAACCTAGAATTTGACCTGCCTCTGACTTGTTGCAGAGTTGCTAACCTCAACCCCCCCCCTTTTCACCTCCTCTCTTCCCAGGCTGCCAATTGCATGGATGTCCTAGGTCAGCACAGCTCCTGGAATTCCCATCTTACCAGTACCCACTCCCACCCACTGAAGCCTTTCTAGTAACCACTTCAGAGAGAAGCCAGGCACGGATGCATGAATCCACTACAACTTACCCAGTTTCATTCCTCAAGCTTCACCTAGTTCGGGTAGCTGCTGAAATAACATGCTGGAAACTCTCGCTTTTCACCCTGTGCAAAATGCATTTCCCAGTCTACATGCCAACACACATCCCATCTCAGCCCATGCTGGGAGGACAATTGGGTTTTATTTTTCTTAACAAAGGTGATTTTCACACATCTATTGATCACCATGGGTTACCTTTTGGCTTTGCTTTCATGTTTTACTTTTTTAAAGAACAAAATAGAAATTGGGAAGTTGTCTGAAATGCTATCATCAATTATTTACGCTGCTTCTGTGCAACCATTTTTCCCAGCTTCTGCTAACAGACAAGAAGGCATTTTACCAAATGTTTTACCTCTGCAGCTCCTTTCTGTTTCTTACTTCTGAAAAAGCAAATGAAGTTTTGCCAGGAAGCAAGGAGAACTCCTTCCCAGAACCACGCCCCTCCTCCCGGTGTCCACCAGTAGATAGGGCCAATTTTTTTCAAAGACTTCTTTTGCTCTTATTGTTTTATGGAGACAAAGTAATTTCTCTAATTGGCTAATTTGAGAAGAATTTTGTGTCACAGTCTGTTCTTCGTTTATATTGACTGGATCTGCTTTCAGGGGTAAGAAAGGGAACTAGCCTCAAATTGGTATGGCTGCTTCACAACTCAAAAGACAGAGTCCTCATGAAATTTCAAACTGAAGCTGAATTTTAAAACAATCACATCAGCAGTAGAAACTTTCTTGGGAGGAAGTGCTCTTGGTTCTAAGCAATTCCTTGACTGGACCCAGGGAGATGGGCTCAGTCAGATAAAATCAAAATGCCTGCTCCCAAGACTGTGGAGGATCATGGAGTATGAGAATCTCAATGACCTGTACACAGTCTGTCCACATAAAGGCACCACACAAGACCAGTAACCCAAAACACATAGGAGAAAGGGGCCTTGAGGGGGGCTGAACACACATGGAGAAGAAAAAGTCCTGAAATAAGGCCAAGTTGTAGAGCAGCCATCATTTAATTTTCCAAACATTGCTGGAAAGGAGGGAGAGCCCCAGAACATTGCCAAGCGAAAAGCCCACATGGAGACAGAAGCTGTTTCTTACATGTGCGGTGTGACTGGAAAGCGGGGTGCCTGTTTAAACGGTAAAGACTTTATTGTAGCGCAAACCCACTGTCACCCATTCTCTTCCCAGTACTTCCTCTCACTTCCCACACATTCATGCCATCATCCTTCACACTTCCGGAAGCAATTCTGAAAGTCTTCCTTGGGTGTCATCAGCTGCACCGTGGTGGCTGTCACAGAGTCCACAGTTGACTCCAAACACTACCCTTCCAGAGCCCTCTTGACCTTGGGGAAGAGCCAGCTGTCACCTGGTCCTGAGTGTGGTGCCGGGGATAACACTGAGTCTGCCTTTCTTGTTGGGTGAGACTCAGCAGCAGCATTTACAGTAATTTTTTTTTACCATATTTTGTACAAACGCTCTCCAAAACTGCTTCAGAAATTATCAAGAATGATGGGATGAGTCTGTTTGAGGCAAGGAGGAGTAATTTGAGGGAAGGAATGGTAATATGTCTTTTACTTGTGTAAATTTTTTAAAGCTTAAACATTCACTATTTATTTTGACCATACCCTACAATTGAGAAATGTAAAGTGTCAATACTGGGCTCTTGTGAGAGAGAACATATCTGCTAGCTGTGCTTAAACTTGTACTTTGTGACTCTAAGGCAAGTGGAATGTACTGTGTAAAACGCTAAAAATCTTCTCAGAGACCATTATGTTTCTGGTACCACCTTGCCAGCACTAGTTCAGATAACATACAATGTCTGCTGGATGTTGGGGTTCTTGTCTGTTCAAGTTCTGGGAAATATGAACAGATATAACTCTTCTGAGAACATAAATACCAGAAGAAACTATAATAGAGCAGTTAGTCAAGTCTGAAAGCCAGACAGAATTGGGACTGTTGAACTCAAGAGCAAGGTAAACATGTCTTTTGAGTCACAGCAGTATTGGGGCTATGCGCCTCCTATAGATCTTGAGTATAGGAACAATGAAGAAGCCAGGGAAAACACGTAACCTGCAAGCAGTTCTTCAGAAGAGGAAGAAAGTAACCAGGATGAACATGCCCAGTTATTCTCCAGGGTTAAAGGCAGAAAAGCCAAGGAAAAAATGCTGTCCTCAAGGAAAACAAGACACTTCCCCCTAGCACAGCACCAGGAAAGCATTTCCCTTACTTTCCTATTTCCCATTTCAGATCAATCACAAAAGTATTTTACTGTACTGTAATTTATGCCAAGGAACTCACTTCTTATACTTCAGATGTTGTGTGTTTTTGGAATCCTGCCGTTGCACGGTGCAGTAATTTAAAGCACTGCTAGCTCTTCAAGCGCCAGTAACAACAACATACATAATAAGAGGTGGTCTTGCTTTTCCTGTTCATGGCTGATCTGAAGCAATTTTTGCACCCTTTTCTGTTGCCATTTCAGCACAGACCAGCACAGCTCTTTGTGTCATCAAAGATAGAAATCAGCTCCTGCTATCAGTTGAATGGGCAGCAAAAATTTTTCGGTGCCCTTCAACTCCAGGATTATGAGTAAGGAAGAAGGCACATCCCTTTAACCCTTCGCTACCCCAGGAGGCAGATTTCCAAATCATCTTGTTCTCTTCTCTGTCTCCCCGTGTCCATCTCCTTATGTGTTTCCATCATATATCAGTCCCTCTGCCAATAATCATTCATTATTCTAGCTTTTCAACCTCACAAAGTTCCTTCTACCATAGTAGACTTATGCTATCTTTAAATTTTTACTATGCATACTGCTGAGCTAATTATGTAAAAATAAGCTATAAGGGCTCAGCAAGCTAAGCGCCTGCTTAGGCAAGCACAGGGACCAGGGTTCGATCCCTGGTACGACATGCCACACTGGCCCAGCCCCCAGGTGCACTGAACTGGAGACTGAATCCAGGTGTGGTGGTGCATGCCTGTAATCCCAGCACTGGGGAGGCTAAAAAAAAGGAGGATCACTACAAGTTTGAGCTGCATAGTGAGACCCTGTACCAAATACATTTAAAAAAGCTATAACATTTTTTAAAATGCAGTAGATGCTCTCAACTTCAATGCAATGGACTTAATCTCAGAGCAGTGTGTCTGTAGAAAAATGATCCTCCTCCTCCCCATTGGAATGCCACACCAGCAATACAAGTACTAACTAATGATCTCTCATCTAGATACCTCCCTCACTCTGCATGATATCCTCCACAGTATTTGCTAACCTTCCCTGCCTGTGTTAAGAAGGTAAACCACACTAACCACTTAAAATTTTCTCCAAAGTTAATTTTTGTAGGTATGTCACATCAGTGGAACTTGGGGAAGAGTAATACCTACAATTATGAATTTCAGAAAACATGTCAATTTTCTCAAATGATAGCATTTTTTCAGGGATTTTTCTTTAAATCATTTTTTGTAAACCATCACCTTTCTATAAATGTTTTTCTTTTTGAGTTCATATGGGGTTTTTCCCCTCAAATTCATTAAAAAGGCTTGCAGGCGATGGCCCCTGGTCAAAAATGATGACAATGAAATCATCTCTTCAACTCTAAGTCTGATATGCTGTATTTATTACGAATCTATTTAATGACAAATCTCTGGTTGGTTGAAATCCAATTTAAATACCTTCAGAAATGTGTACACTTTTCAAATGAATAAGACAAAAGAAGGAAAGAGGGAAGGAAGGAATAAGTACACAGTTGTGAGCCAGCCCGGTCCGTCTGTTCCTAGTCTTGTGTAGGAATCTGTCACCGATAGTGTGGGCCTTTGTTTTGGTGATGGTGGAAATTGACAGCACAGATTTGTAGGGAAAAAGGATTAAACTAAAAGTTAGAAGAAAAAAATAAGGAGCAGAACTCTAACAAAGTGAAGCCATTCATCTGACAAAGCTCAAACATATAGGGAGAGGAGTCCAGTAGGAAGAGCTGAAGAGGGAACCCTGATGCAGGTGTTTGATTGGCGAAACACAAAAGCAAAAGGCCAGCATTTAAGTGTCAGCTCAGGGGAACCAGAGTCCACTTGGTCAATATCTCAGTCCTGATGTCCTTACTCAGATCAAATCCTCATGACCCATGGTTCATTTGATTTCTGTGGGAGGAAATTTCAAGTTTTGAAGGGCCAATTTGAGGCTTTGCTAGAATCCAAGGTGACCATAGGTTTAGATCAATGGAGACCTCTGCTTCGTAGGTATTCTCAATCTTGAAGGGCAATGGGACAGCATGGCTAAATTTGGGCTAATAACCTCATTTTTCCAACTTTTAGATAATCATACTCTACATGAATAACAAGTCTAGTTGCAAAACTAAGAAGCATTTGACCCAGAGTTTTACAAAATAAAGATCAAGGCAATTGTAGGGGTACATGAAGAATCTTGGATTTTAGTAAAAAGCATTTTTAAATCCTTATCTGTGTTAGAAGAAAACACAAATTATGCTGTAAATAACAAGTCAGTGGCCCATAAGTTTTCTGTTTTGTGTCTTTGTGGTGATCTTTGATCATGTCATATCTGTGTCAAATTGAACGCTTCTTTTGCCAGATGATAAAGATTATTTTGGAACATTCCTTGCCCTACTAAAAAGAAAAAAAAAAAAGTGGCTTGCATGGATGATGACAAAAGACCACAAAAGGGAGACAGGGAAGAAAAAAAGCACAGACTTGATAGCAAATATCCTATCTGCTTTTATTATTCTCTGAATAGGGAAATATCTAATATCCTTTTTTCTATCCTTTCTTGGTTGAAGCATTCTAACTTAGACTAAGGAGCTACCAATAACTAACTATGTTCTTCATTTGGGTGAGACTCAGACAATCCTATGAGGAGATTTTGCCATGTTTCCTTAGGTGTTGGAGAGATTTGTAATTATGATCCCGTCAGGTTTGCTCTTTTCTGTGGTCTCCTTGGGAATAGAAGGTAAGATGTGCCCCTACACTTGCGTAAAGTCATAGCTGCCTCACTGTTTGCATCCTTTAAAAGCTTGAAAGGAAAAAAATGCAGTGTGTAATTCTCCTGAAATAAGGGCTGCCTTCTTTGTGCCTGTCTGTTTGCTGTTTAATTTTCAAAACTCATTTTATGTTAGCCCTTCACAGAATGAAGTTTGAAAATCTACCAGTGACAACAATGTTCAGCATGGAGGTCATAAGGTTGGGGATGGAATGCTGGGATACCCTTTGATTTTCCCTCTCTGCCATCTTTGGGGACCCAAACATCATTAGAAGTTCCAATAATTGCAGTACAAGCAGTACTTTCACAGCAGCCCTTCAGTAGCCTCCTTGAAGGGAAATGTCTAGTTCTTATTTATAATAACATAATAATGTGATTTTTGAAAGAGGCAGTATGACTGCAGACTTTGTTTTGGTATTTTTAAAAAATAGAGCTTGCTTTTTTATTTTAAGCCAAGGGAGTAGAAGGCTGTTTAGATAAGAAGTAGGGAGAGCAAGCTGATTAATGCATCCTGCCTTCTGGGACGTGAGCTAATACCCCTGCCTGCTGGCACCCACTGGAGACTCTTGCCTGCTATTTTCCTAAGAGGGAAAAGGAAAAAAAGAAAAGAAAAGAAAACACTCATTCTGCTCCTTTTAACCTTATTGTCTTCTCATTTCAATCTTTCAAGGAGAAAGGGCAAGGTCCTTTCTGCTGAGTCAAGACTTTCAACGATTTGGAGAAAAAGCCCTAGTTATTCCCTTCCAGGTTGAATGAGATGATGAGTGGTCCTCATAGACTAATTTAGGAAACTTTTCAGGTGTTCTCACTGAAAGGAGAATTGCCAGCGAAATCCAGAAAATGCTCGCATTTATCGGAAATGCAAATGTGGCATTTGTTCAGCCTAATGTGAAGACGTGAATAGCCCTGCCCAGGCAACAACAGCAGAGACAATTAGAATGCAGTCAGAGCTCCAAAAATTCACCCTTTCTCCCACTTTATATGACATTCTACAAAAACAAAAGAAAAGAGAGAAAAGAAAATGAATGAAAAGGAAGAACACACACGGCATTGCTTCGGTTACAAACACAAAACTACCAATTCGGTATGGGTTTTATTTTAACTTTAAAAAAAATCTGTTATTGTGCAAGTATTGTCAGAACAAAGCAGCAATAAAGGAATTTTGTGCTTGCATTGCCTGCATTATGGCTGGGTTTCAACAGCAGCACACAGGTCAACTGATTTTAGAAGTGACAGTGGGTGTCATTGTCCTCGGAGGACTGTCATGGGATGGTTGTTTATCGCTCATCATTTTTCAATGATTTGATGCCATAATTTGGGAGATGAACAAAATAACTCTGTGGCAGGCTTGCATGTAAATAAATCAACCATTAAGGACCAGCAAGTTGTAATCCTCTTTCCCTGAGAGTGTGCTAAATAGTTTTCGTCAGAGAAATGGATGACAAATGGCGTCAAATGGCAATTCCAGTTTTAGACCACAAAATCCCCACGAGGCAAGCCACCTATGGGTCACTTTTCCCTCCTAAGAGAATGTGCCTGTGATGATGAAGACATACACGAACTCTTCAGTAGTATTTTTCTGTTCCAGTCACAATGGTTCCAGTCTCCTAGGCTTGCAAATCACGGCAGATGCAGGAGCTTTGCACCAGAGTGCTTCTGGACACCATGGCCATACCGCGTTAACTATTGACTGACAATGAAGGAGATTTAATGACGGATGCGTTTTTTTTTTTTTTTCTTTTAGAAAGAAAACAGGAATTGTGCTTAGGAAAGAAGCTACTTCACTCGTACTGATTTAGTGGTCAGATTTCTATGGTGTAGATTTTCCAGCCTCTTCTCCAACAGAAGAAGAAATAATACCCTCACAATGTTTCCTGATTTTCAGTTGAGTAGGGGTAAATGTGACTTTTCTGCAGATGTCACTTTCCCTGGGAGACATGTTTACCCTATCATCTTTATTTCTGGTGACTGTGGGCATCTTATTTCTGCAGAAACCTCAATGCAAAGAATAATGTGGGCTTCAGTTGTCACAAAGCCCGGATCAAATGTTTCTGTCACTTGTAAACTGGTTGCTTGTAGACTAAACTTATTTGACTTTTAGAGCCCTTTGTCCCCATATAGATAATCTCTATGATCTGTATGTATGTACATATGTATCTGTCTGTCTGATGCACATCATTTAAACCTCCTAATGTAATTCCTAGCACATAGTACTTGTACAATAAATGGATACTAGTTGTTGCCTTCACAGTTCAGAAAGCCGCCCAGCTAATATGCTTTTCCCAGCACAGTGCAGGCTGATGTAGAACTGATGTTTACCGACTGCCTATTTTACACCATATACTACTTTGACAAATATGTTCACATATGTTGTTCTCATTCATGTCTCACAATTTTTTGTTTCACATAACTGCAATTTTGTAGCTAGACAGTGAAGCTCAGGGAGTGGATGATCTGCTCAGAGACTCTGCTATTACACCCACATGAGGCTGGAATTTGCACCCAAGCCTTCCAAATCCAGATGAGGGTTCCTCTGTTGCTGATGCATCCTCAGCCACGTAGGATTTTGCAATTACTGTGCCTCAGTCTTCTCAAATTTAACATAAGACTTTCTCTGCCATGACTAATGTATGAAATGAAAAGGGACATGCATGTGGCATGTTAAAAACCTGTCAGGCCTTTATTCTGCATCTGTCTTGTGGCATTGGTGTTACTCCTGCACTTACACAAATTGCATGCACTTTACTCAAATTGCTTGTATCAAGTAAAATTTGTCCAACCAGACCTTTAAAAGGACATCGTTGGAATCATGCCGTTATTGACTTTTCCCCAATAGGCTTCTCTAGCATGAATTCACATTAGTCTGGGCACAAAAAAAGGAACAACTGAGGTTTTAGGCAGATGTCTGAGGCTTTCACTCAAAACTTCTAGTGGCTTCCTGTTTTACTCAGAGTATATGCAGGAGTCTCTGAATTGGCTGGGAGCCCACCAAGCTTGTCCTCCTCACTTCTTGTCTCACAGTCCTTGCCCTGTGCAGCGGGCTATTTATACCAGCTCCTCAGTCTTTCTTGATAGGAACATGCCAAGCTTATCACTGCATCAGTGCCTTCACAGAATCTGTCACTTAATTACAGATGAAGTAATTAGGCAATCTGCCCCACCTCCTAACAACCATAAAGTGACTTCCGGACAAATGTAACATTCCCTACAAAACCTTTCTGACGTAGCATCCACCCCTTTTGATGGTGTTGATCCACCTTACCATACCATAGGTTTTTATAAATACTCATCTTCACTTGGCTTATTCTTTTACTTGTATTCCTTTTAAAAAGGCAATTTTTATGCTTTCGTTTATGTCTGTATCCCCAGTTCTTAGAAGAGTTAGACATAACATTAGAAATTTCAATCAATATTTTCAGAATAGGTGAATGGATAAATAAAGAGTACAAAAATGTCTTATATAGGGGTCAGGGAGATGGCTCAGTAGAATAAGCACTTCCTTGGCAAGGGCAAGGGCCTGAGTTCAATCCC
>NDGN011428486.1:0-11075 GCA_002564285.1 Tympanoctomys barrerae | reverse complement strand
GAGTCCGATGTAGTAGTGAGACCCTGAACACCCTGTAGACCCTTCCCTAAAATACAAAAAGAAAAGGACAGATGCAGCCATTTACCTAAAATTGGCTCAGTTAAATGGGCAGAGTGGTGCTCCACTGTACATAAGAACCCCGTTTTTCTATCCATTAATCCACTGAGTGGCATCAAGGCAATAACTAAGTATGCTCCTACAAACATGAATGTGCACCTATTGCTATATATAATGCTTTTAACAGTTGCAGGAAAGAAAACCAAGAAGAGGACTAGCTGGGTCAAATGGAACCTCTAGCTTCAGTTTTCTGAAGAACCTCCATACTGGCTTCCATAGTGCTTGCACCAATTTACCCTCCCACCAACAGTAGAGTAGGGGTCTTCCTTTTCTACCACAGGCTTGCCAGAATTTGCTATGGGATAATTTCTTGATGATACTGATATTTTCTGGAGTTAGATGTAATTACAGTGTTTTAATTTGCATTGACCAGTGATGTTGAACATGTTTTCATATATTTCTTGGTTGTTTCTACTTCTTCATCTAAGAAATCTTTATTCATTTCAGATGCCCATTTTTGCATTGTATCTTTGAATTTGGGGTCTCTGCTAATGTGAGTTTTTTATATATTCTACATATTATTCCCTTTTCTGAAGAATAACTAGTAAAATTTTCTTCCCTCACTATGGGTTGTCTCTTCACTCTGTTGATGGTTGCTTTTCCTGTGCAAAAGCTTTTTAATATGAAGGGAATCTAGTGGTTGATACTTTGTAATGAGTCCTATATGATCAGCATTTCGTCCATAAAATTGTTGCCTACACATCTTCAAGAGTATTATCTATTTTATCTTGCAACAGATTAAGTGTTTCTGTTTTAATATTTAGATCTTTGATCTATTTCAATTTTGATTTAGCACATGATGCGAGACATCAGTCTAGGTTTAATCTTCAGGATGTGGAAAGCCAGTTTCCCCTCACCATTTATTAAAAAGGATATAGCTAGTGGTATAGATCTCTAAATTTCTTGTAGAATTCAGCAATGAAACTGTCAGGACCTTGGCTTTTCTTTGTTGGTAGTTTTTAAATTATTTCTTCAACTTCATTGACATATAGGATAATTTAGAATCTTTATATCATCTTGATTCAGTTTTAGTAAATCATATGTATCATTTGTTTTGTATTTTCCATCTTACTAGAGTAGTTTTTTTGAACAGGTATTGATAATCTCAATTTCTGCAAAACCTATTGTGATTGTGACTTTTCATTCTTAATTATACAGATCTGAGTTGATTTAATTTTTTCAAAGAAACAACTCTTTGATTAATTGATTCTTTGCATTGTTTTCTTAGTCTCAATTGTATTAATTTTTTATCTGATCTGTATGATTTCTGCCCTTGTACATGCTTTGAATTTAACTTGCTCTTCATTTTCTAGAAGGATGAGGCTCAACATTAGGCTTTTTATTTTGGTTTAATTTTCTGTTTTTCTTCTTTGCATCAGCTAGCAGCCACTGATTCTTGGGGGTACCTTGCTATTTTTAATGTCATTCATTTGATGAATAATAAGTAAAAACCTAGGTTTTATATCTGATATTCTGACCTCACACTGCTTCGTTTTTCTGTATATATTTTCAATAGAACTTTCAATCTGCTGAATATATGTTTGAATCTGTTTTGTGGGGTCCAGTTCTTTCCTGTGTTTGTCATTCACAGCCTCCATCATTTTCTTAAGCTCTCTATTTTTTTAAATCTGTATATACACTAGATTCACTAAACATTTCTTTCATTATGGTCATCATCCCTTTAATTATCTATGAAGTAATTTCTGATTTTTTTCCTGAAGCTTCATTTACTGACTTTTTTACTCCCATTGCTACAACTGCTGAAAGTTCATCTAGGTGACTTTTGATTTCTTCCACCTCAATGACCCCTGGATTTGCCTTGGGTAAGCTGGAAGTCTGGGGTACCATCTTGCTTCCATCGTCTCATTTTCTATTTCTACTTATTTTCCTGTAAATTGCTTATAGTAGGTAGCTTAGTGCCTAATACTAAAACCTCCATAGGATATTACTACATTTCAGAGATATCTACTATGTGTAGCTTTCTTTTGCCTTCTTAGTCCACCCCAAAGTTCCCACCTCTCCAATTTATTAGGGAAAGAAGCGGCTGCCTATTTGGCCTAGCACCCAGTCTTCAGTACTGAACTATGGCATTGTCTTTGAGCCCCACATAATCTTGATATTGGCATATAAGGAAGAACAATCAATCATGACAACTATGTCACCTCGGCCAAAGCAGCACAATCCATAACACAATAGCATCTAGCACGGCTAGAAAACAACAAGAGTCTGAACTGATAACTTGCCACCTTAGACCACAGACACGAGGTTCATGGTTATATAACAAAATCTACAATGAACCAGAAGGGCCAGCCAGATAGCTCAGTGGATTAAGGTGCCTGCTTAGGCAGACGCAGGGACTGGGGTTTGATCCCCAGCGTGCCATGCTGGCCCTGCCCCCAGGGTGCACTGAGATGGCGATTGAGATTGGGCATGGTGGCACACACCAATAATCCCAGTGCTTGGGAGGCTGAAAATAGGAGGATCACTAGGAGTCCGACCTGGGTAGTGAGATCCTAGATAGCCTACACTAAATATGTAATAAATAAATAAATAAAAATAAAAAATAAAACAAAGCAGAAATTTATATCCAATAAATATTCCCTCAATAGAGCAATTTTACCTTCAAAGGAGAAAATTTAAAAGGGATAACAGGGAAATAGAGAAATAAAAGAAGAGAAAAAAATTAGAAGCAAGGCTGAAGAACAAAGAAAAGTCAGCTTTGGTAAATCTAGTAAAGAGGGCAGCAGGGAAAGAAGGAAGGAAAGGATACAAACAAGAACTAAGTGAAACAAAATGCTCATGCCCATGAATAAACAGAAAGCAAATCAAGAAAAAAGAAAAGTAAAGAGCAAAAAAAAAAAAAAAAAAGGATTTCTTTGTCATTTCAGACCCATGATTATCTTCTGGAATCTATGATTTTGTGGAAGTGTCCAAATCAGAGTGTCTCCATCACTTCTGGAGGCAGACAGAGCCCAAATCCTTCCTGCACAATCCCAGCAAGCTTGCAGCAGCAATAGGCCTGTCAAGAATACAAAAACAATAAATGCTGGGAAAAGAGAACCATGCTAAAATGTTGGTGGGGATATAAATTAGTATGGCCACTATAGAAATCAGTGTAGATGCTCCTCAAAACAATAAAACTAGAGTTGTCGCTTGATCCAGCTATACAACTCCTTAGTATTTACTCAAAGTCAGCATATTATAGGGCAACATGCCTACCCATGGTTCTTATGGTACAATTACAGTAGCCAAACTATGGAATCAGCCTAGAAATGCAGCAACAGATGAATAGAAAAAAATATGAATACAATGGAGTATTATTCAGTCATGAGAAAGAATGAAATGGTTTATTTTTCAGGAAGACTGATGGTTCTGGAGGCTATCAAGTTGAATGAAATAAACCAGGCTCAGAGAAACAAATATCACATTTTCCCTATTATGTAGAGCCTAAAAAAGATAATAAGAAAGTAGAAGAGACAGTACTAGGCAAGAGGACAGGGGACGAGAACAGGGGAAGGAAAGTTAGAGCAGGTACTTGGGGGCAAATACAAGAAAAAGTATGTTATGCACATTGAAACTCCATGAAAAGATTGAAACTAGAGAGAAGGGCAGGATAAATGAGGTGGGAGCAACAAGCAAATTACTTTATTCTGCAAGTATGAATCTGCCAAAATGAAACCCATTGATCTGCATAACCAATAGAAAGTAGTAGAAAAAACAGGTGACATATAAATCTGTATGAATCAATAAACCAATATTTATTAAAGGTCTATGTGTATAAAATAATGTGATGTAATAATTTATTTAAATCATTTTGGTGAAATTAAAAATGCCTTGCATTTTAAAACTAAAAATTGCTCCTGCCAGGAAGACACTGCATATCTTATTGGTCATTGTCTTTTACTGCCCTCCCTCACAAAATAAGTAGGTAAGTGAGATAGTGTGATTTTAATTTTCTCTTTTATTTTAATTCTGTATTAGAGGCAAAAATAAATGAATGCAATAAAATGTGCACTAATCCTTATTAATAAAAAGTTCTTTTGTACACAAGAAGGATTACATATGGAGAAAAAGCCTATTTTATATTCAACCTCTATAAAAACTCATTTAAGTTATTAACCCCCAAAATGTAGCACAGGAAACCAAATATACAGAGGCATATTTGCATATATCAGAAGCACTAATCAGGATTTTAATGCATATTTAAAATAAGACTCAAAATGTTCAAAAGAAAAATATATAAATATGCATACAATTATAACCACATATGTATATTTTATATAGTGTTAAATATATATGTAGTTACATACAGTTTTATTGCTTCTAAATTTCCCTGTTATTCATGAGAAATAAGATGCTAAGAAATAAGTGAGCTGAGAAATGGCATCATATATTTCAAGAGTTTTATTCCCTATTAAAGATTTCTTCAGAAACAAAGTTTCAAAGCTAAACTTATTACTAAGTACACATTCATCAGTAGAAAATAACACTTTGTGGTGAATAATTCAAAATGGGGAAATTGATAGAAAAATCTAAGCTATCTAAATTATTTCTTACGTGTTAGTAAGTTCAAGTAAAATACTGAGTTAGCAAAGTTGGCTTAGGTAGCAAACTTGTTCTGCTTGAAGCTCAGGAGAAGCAGTAAGGAGAAAAAGACAGTGGAAATCTCTATAGTGATATGGGAAAGGACTCACCCTCACCTAGATCATTCTGACTTACAACAATGGCTTCTTAAACTGTAGGATTTCTACACAGGGCTTGTAAGTAGTTATGCATCCCAATCAAAGTGTTGTTTCACAAGTTCATTTACACCTTGCTTAATGATTTTCATTAGTACCTGAAAACCCTGCCACTTAATAAAAAGCTATTAACTGAAAAACCAAAAAAAAAAGCATTTCAATTAAATTTAATAGGAAAATTAAGATGCTTGACCTCAAAACAAGATACCAAAATGATTTTCACAGCTAGAATAACATACCCATTTATATTAGTAATGAACAGTGATGGGAAGTAAATATTTGCACATAAAGTACAAAGTAATTTTACTTGTATTTCTAAAATATTTCCCACTGATCTTTCAAATGTGGGTATTCATGATTAGTTTGCACTCAGACTACACTTAAAAATGTCACTACCAGGGGTGGTGACTCACACCTGTAAACCTAGCACTTGGGAAGCAAAGTCAGGAGGGTCACCATCAGTTTGAGGCCTTTTAATTTTGTATCAGAAATTTCAGATCAATTCATGTCCTCAGTGACAAGTTAAGCAAAGACATGAAAATCATTTTAAAAAGAGTCAAACAAAATTTAGAGTTAGAGAAGTCAATGAATAAAATTTAAAAATGCAAGTCAGAGCTTCAAAAATAGGCTGAATCAAGCAGAACAATCGCTGAAACTGAAAACAAATCCTTTGAAATAACCCAATAAGAACAACTATAAGCTATATAATAATCCCTGACTAAAAGTTACGTCAAGAACATTGTTAAATGTGCTCTTCGTTTGAAACCATAATGTTGAAAAGTCATTTTTACAACATATCCTTTCGGTGAACAAATTCTTACACTACAATATTTCCAAAAGTCATTATGCAAAATAGTATCTCTTTGCAAGAGTTATCATGACAAAAACCTCATTCCTTTAAAAAGTCTTTATAGAAGATGTTTGCACAAGTAGAAAATAGGCCATCTTAATAAGAATTTTTTAATGCTTACTTAAGGCAAGTTTGACTTTTCAGGTAATCTAACCCTTAAGATTATTTATCCAGGTCATATTTCATAGAGAATTTGGTAGAGGAAATGCCACTGGCTTACCAACTTCAGCTTCAATTACAGATTTCCTCTAGAAGACACCTACAAAACATAAGATATTATCGTTTTGCTGTAATTTAGCCTCATTCTTTCAAACAGAACATTAGCAATTATTACTATCAACCACACAGCAAAAAACATTAATCACAGAGAGCAGAAAGTCACTACTTCTAGGCATTGCCAAAACAATCATCCTATTTTACAAGGGAAGCCTCTTACTGGAAAAGTCAAGAATGTCATGGGAAGAAATGGGTATCTATTGTCTTGGTAACTTTTTTTGTTGATGGAACAAATACCCAACACTTGCACTCATGTCATGGTGATCAGAAAGACAGGGCAATACCAGGAGCCAGAGAGGTCATAGCCTCGGTGTTATTAGGCCTGGGTCCCACTGTAGTGTCCCATGCAAATACATATCAGTGGGCTGAAAGGTCTGTGATGCAAGACTGAGGTCTATGCTGGAGCCTGAAGGGTCTTCACTAGAAGCTAGGAGAAGACACCCAAAATGAAAGTGAAGACTGGAGCTCCTCTGAAGAAACAGAAGCTATCCTTGCTTCCTTGTTTCCCTTTTATACCATTCTTGAGACAACACTTCCTCTAGTGGGTCTTCCACACCCAGAACTATGTTAAGTGGATCCAGCTGTGCGTTGCTTACTCAAGTTGACACACTCACTTCACTGTCACACCCAGTGATCCACATCCACCCAGGCCCACCTCCTTACAGCAAATCTCATTCCCATAGTTCAGTCACCTTCCCAAAGCCCTCCTAGCTCATCGGGGTCTGAGTGATCTGCTCCATCCAGACTTTCACACCTCCCCAGCTAACCAGGACCGTCACTTCAACACCTCAATACCGGTGCGACAGACCTGCATATGACTGACCTTTCCCCTGAACACTGCATTAACATCACCTCCCCCTCTTCTAACTTAGCCAAATTTCTGCTTCCTGGTGCTTTGAATTAATAGTTTACTATTTTCAAAAGTATGTGACGATTATATATAGATTATTGTTCCATCAGCTGATCGCATGTGACTACAAATTTCATTTAGGTGTCAAAATACAATATAGTTACCTGTACACAAGTGTGGAAGCTCTACCACCTGAGGCAGTGCTGTGCAATAGAACTTTCAGCGGTGCAGTATGAGTTCTCTATCTGCACTAACATGGTAGCCACTAGCCAATTTCTATTAGTTTAAACTTAAATTAGGCAAATTAATTTAAACTTCAAAGTGCCTATTTGGCAAAGGTAAGGGACAAAGGGAGAACTGGAAAGATCCTGGCCAATGAGTCCCTGGAATATAACAAAGAAATACAGTTAGGCCCCAACACAATGTGAGCAGAAGCTTGAATGTTGGGGTTCTCAGCAGCCCTCATCTACTTACAGGGAAATCAAGGGGCACACCTTTGTTCATGGAAAGGGGGAGTCACCTAAGACTTAGAAATGTATGGTCAGAAAAAGACAATTTTCCCTACTCCCAGGTTTAATAGGGGTCTGAAATCAAACTGACAAAAGATAGATTAACAAAAGAAAAAGGAATTTTTATTTAATATGAACAGCTGAAGTTTTACGGATGTATAATCCTTGAGTGAAAATAAGAATCTAAGGAGGCACTTCAACCCACAGACCACTTTAACAAACAGCAATAATCTTATAACGAAGCAATGTCACAAAAGCAAAGGGGCTTGGGTTTCTGGATTGGGCAGAGTATGAGAAGGTAAACATGAAGGAACTGATGGAGGGTGATTTTTTAGCATGATTTGTGTAGAGCCACTTGAGACAGAATTTCAGTAACCAGTGATAACAGCTGTCTTCCATTTCCTACTGAGGGAGGAGTAGACAGATAGGAAAAAACAAAGAGCTCTTCCTTTAACTGCTGTTTCTTAATTGCCTTCAGTTCAAAACAATCCTTATACCTTAATGGAAAACTGGGGGGTGATCTATCCTTATCCCTTCCACTATCACTACAGATTTTTATACAAGCAGAAAATATTTGTCTTCTTTGATGATTTTCTTTTCACTTTGATTCCTATTTAAAATAATTTGTTCATAAATATAATTGGGCAAAAAGTAAACTTTAGCCTCTTAAGGGACACAGAGGCTTCACCATTTTTTAAATGTTGCATCCTCTATCTGTAAATCACCTCAGATGTGGCCTCTACAAATCTCTTCTTAGGTTCACGTCTCAGCTGCTATCACTGAAACATACTAAAATATAGCTTCATATTCATATTTTAATATTTATTGAGAATCCACTGTGTGCATGTAACTGTGCTAAGTGATAGGAATACTCTGGTGAACATTAAGTACAGGGTCCCTGTCCTCCCTGAACTTATAGTTTTGAAGCTAAGGAAGATATTTAAGAAATAAACAAATGAATGAATATAGAAGCAAGAACTGGAATGAGAATCATGAAGGGAAAGAAGCAAGCCTCACAAAAGAAAAGCAGAGAGTACTTTTTCCAGGACTGTGAGGACTGCCTCTCTGGAGAGGTGAGATGAAGCTAAGACGTTAAACATGAAAAAGGAATAAAGATGAATAATAATACAGAGGAACAGGAAGGCAGGCATGCACAAGGAGCAGCCAAAGAAGTGGGAATGTGCTTATTTTTGGTTTTGAAAACTTAAATAGGAGCTGGGATTTTATCCTAAGTACAGTGGAGGGCTTTAAAGGATCTTGGAAAAGAAGTGACATGATCCAATTTACATTCTAAAATAGGAGTTCTGGCTTCTGCATAATAGAGAACAAAATAGAAGAAATGAGAGTGGATGCCAGAAAACCATTTAGAAGATTAGAGAGTGTCCTGTATGTGCTAATAAGGACCCGCAGACAGAGGTTCCTGCAGCTGTCTGTGTGCAATCTTCACTGCACCAGACAGTTTTCTTTAACCCAGGACTCTATCAGCAAGTTAAACTAGCAGATGCCAAATTTCATTAGAAATCAGCTCAAGACTTAAGACCGGTACCTGAGGTTTACTATGCTAAGGCAGGTTAGCCATTCAGGTACAAATGGAGAGACCCAAAAGGAAAAGAGAAAAGAACAACACAAGAAAGTGGTGCAAACATTGCACTTAGTGGGAGAAGGACCACAGGAGAGAAGCAGGACGCAGACTTGATCCCACAGAATCATCAGAGAGTGGTTGTCCCTGCGGAGTTGAGAGCTGTACTTGTCTGAGTTTTCTCTTCTCTAATGTGGCAAAAATTATGTTTCCACCATGCTGTATTGTGAGCATTAAGTAAGATAATAAATAAAAGCACTTAGAAGAGCGTCTCAAAAATGGTAGCTGGTTGTGGCTGTCAGTCTTGATTCTCCATTAAAATGGAATAAGAAACACATTAAAGGGCCAGGGAGACAGCTCAGTGGCATAACGCACAGGGTCCTGAGTTCAATCCCCAGCACTGCAAAACAAAAACAAGAAACATATTAGAAGGCCAACCAAATAGCTCAGTGGATTAAAGCACTTGCAAGCAGGTGCAGAGGCTGGGGGTTCAACCCCCAGGCCTGCCATGCTGGCCACAGGGCATGCTGAGATGGCAATTGAGACTGGGCATGGTGGTGCATGCCTGTAATCCTAGCTCTTGGGAGGCTATAAACAGGCAGATCACTACGAGTCCAATCTAATAGTGAGACCCTGAACACCATGTAGAACTTTCTCTAAAATACAAAAAAAGAAAAAAGAAAGGAAGGAAGAAAAGAAGGAAGGAAAGAAGGAAGGAAGGAAAGAAATGAAACACATTAGAGATTGGTAAAGCACAGTTGGGGGTGTTTTCCAGAGAAGACTGGCACATAGGCCAGCAAACTGAGTGACAAAGACTGGCTTAGATTGTGGGTGACACCATACAACAGGCTCACAGCCGAGATGGGATGCAAAGGGGAAGAAGACGGAAGTCGGCCTGCTGTGGAAAGCTTGATTCAGCCTGCATACACCCCAGCGCCGCTCCTCAGCCTGTGGACCTCCCTTACTTTAGATCTCCAATGTCCTCTCAAAGGGTTCACCTTGGGGGTGGAGCAAGGTAGGAAGCGGCGGGTCATTGAGGGCACGATGGGAAGGGCACACTCATGTCCAGCTCCTCGCCCTGTTCCCTGCATCCCTGCCAGCAGATGCAGAGCAGCTTTCCTCAACTGTGGACTAAATCCCCCAAAACTGTGAGCCAAAATAAACTTCTTCTTCAGTTGTGGATGACAAGTATGTTTTCCCCAGCGACAAAAAAGTGAGCAATACAATTCAGACTCCAGCTTTTTCAGTGTCTGAACAATATTTCTCTATTGATTCTGTACTCTGAGGAATCCTATATAATATGTTGGATCAGAATATATATAAACCTTAATTAAATAAATTTAACTAAAATGTCTGATACACTCCATGCTTTGTGTTGTCATCAAATAGTAGGCAATTCTTCATGACAATTTAGGAAAACTGAACTTAATATTTATTTTATTGATTTATATGAATTAGCTGTCCCATTTCAATATTTTTTATTTTTATTAGTTATTTTATGTATACCTTTCTTTTCTTTAGAAATATTTCAGTTTATTTCATAGTTCTTTATTGAGTTTAATAATATATTTATTCTTTTTTTTTTTTCTTGGTGGAACCAGGGATTGAACTCAAGCCCTTGCGGTTGCCAGGAAAGCACTTATTCTACTGAGCCATCTCCCCAGTCTCCAAAAATCACTCATAAGTTTTTTGTTTGTTTGTTGGTTTGGTTTGGTTTGGTTTGGTTTGGTTTGGTTTGGTTTGGTTTGGTTTGGTTTGGTTTGGTTTCTCAGGATGCCTGAAGGACAGATCTGGTAAGGAATGAGGATCTGGGGATCGAACCACAGTATCCTGAGCTTGACTGCCTTCACTTAAGCAGGTACTTAAATAGTATTTATTCTTAATAATATAATAACTAAGTAAAATATTATAGGTACCTTGAAATTTATTTTATAGTTAACAGTACAATTAAGTCTATAGTTATAGCTTTTTCTAAGGCTAAAATCTTCTTAGAAAATACAGCAATCAATCCCCTTTGAGGTGAGGAGTCAAGGTCATAAAAAATAAGCATTTTCAAGAAAAATTCCTACTGCTCTTCCAGTGGTTACAAGTACAGTTGAAAGTACTTCATTTTATTCTAATACCTCAATTTTTATAAATCAAATACTTATTTGGA
>NDGN011428446.1:0-21423 GCA_002564285.1 Tympanoctomys barrerae | reverse complement strand
TGGCTCAGTAGAATAAGCACTTGCCTGGCAAGTGGAAGGGCCTGAGTTCAATCCCTGGTTCTGCCAAAAAAAAAAAGAATAATTTAGATTAATATTTTTTGAAAAACAGGCAAAACAGTGAGTCTGCGAAAGTTGAACCATAAAATAGCAAGGGACTACTATATTGGATAGGAGAAAAGCACTCAGCAGATAAGTTAAGGCTTGTTGCAAGGAAGATATTAGAATCTAGTGTACTGGTTCTCACTGCGTTGTGATTCTACCCTGCAGGTATTTTAGGTTGTAAACCTTTGGGTTTTGTGGGGTTATTGGTATCTGTGTGTAGATGAAATACAGTAGTTGATGCTAGACTTTATACAAGTGCTTAGGGCAGCCTCCCCCAAATGAACGATTTTCTGGTGCCCTAAATGCCAATAGTACTAATGTGGAAAAATCTAACATCTTGCTAATGGAGTAAGTTTGCAGAGTAAGTAATAGCTTTTAGGGAATAGGTTTTGAAATCAAGACTTCAAATAAAGTCCATTTAATAAGGATGACAAAGGTCAGTCACAAGCATGTGGCTAAGTCTTGGCTTGCTTTTATTTATTTTTTTTATTTTTTGGTGGAACCAGGGATTGAACTCAGGCCCTTGCACTTGCCAGGCAAGTGCTTATTCTACTGAGCTATTTCCCTGGCCCTTGGCTTGCTTTTAAAGAACAATAAAATATACTTTATTATTGCCTGGTGGCTACATATGTTGTTAACGAAATACAAATAACATCAATCAAATACAAATAATCATTTCATTTTTCAGGTGAGGAAATGGACAGTCAAGAACTACAAGTTTGGCTGAAGTCATATGTTCAATGAAGTTACGATTATTACTCTGATTTTTTTGAATTCTTACTCGATTCCTTCAACACCATAAGGATAGTATTTTTGTAGTCAATCCTAGAGCTATAGAACAACCTAAGTGTATTGCAGAGAGGTATTTGAGTCAATTTAGTTTGTGCTTTTCCTTTTCCTGTATTCCAATTCTTCCTTCTAATTATCATAACTTGGGTCTTTGGTGTAGAAAAGTGCAGCCTTTAATGCTTTTTTTTTTTTTTTTGGTGCATATGGTTTTAGATTTCTGCTAAACTTGGAACAAATGTTGAAAGTGTTCTTCAGGCAGTTATTGAAAGAATACCCCCGTAAGTATTTTCCTATTTTTATACTATTCATTTATACTACTCAGTGCCACAAATCTACTTTAATTTAGTAGATATGACAAGTTCACTTGCAGTGAATGAGACTTTTTGCTTTTAGAAATACACAAAAGGCAAATACTAAACAGTAAGGTGAATGACGAGTGTGGGGTGGGGTTGCAAAAAAAAAATAAAGTGAGTGACAATAATAGTGATCTCAGGTTGATAATCATAAAGGACTTCAGCATGTTGGTGATTATAGGCCTTTGTTTTAGTCAGAAAAACAATAATTTAAAGATGGTCATTGGTTTAAGACTGTGGGTTGAAATAAATTTAATATACCCTAATTTATACATAGATTCTTTTGCGTTGGCTTTTAGATATCAGCTTTTCTCAAGAACTCAAGTAAATTAAGCATAACACCTAAGTTGAAACTACATTTTATTAAGATTTTAATTTTTTAAACTTACATTTAATAGTCCTAAGATGCATCGCAAAAATCCCCTGAGAGCTTTGGTATTTGACTCCACCTTTGACCAATATAGAGGTGTGATAGCCAATGTAGCATTGTTCGATGGAGTGGTTTCCAAAGGAGATAAAATTGTATCAGCACATACTCAAAAGAGATATGAAGTTAATGAAGTAGGAGTTTTGAATCCTAACGAGCAGCCAACTTTTAAATTGTAAGTAATCTGTATTAGTAAGTAAAATGCTTGTTTGTATTTGTTTCTTCCTCTTTTCAACTTCCTGTGCTTAGTGATTCCACATGGGTAACTTAAAAAAACTGATTTAATGCAATTATACAGCATAATCTTTGTCAGAAGTATCTCAGATGTAACAAAAGGTAGACGTTTTATGGAAGGGCTGGCCAAATAGCTCAGCGGATTAAATAAAGCACCTGCAAGCCGCCGCCCCCCCCGCCCCCGCCCCCGGGCGCGTTGAGAGGGCGTGGTAGCATGTGCCTATAATCCCAACTCTTGGGAGGCTGTAAACAGGGGGATCACTACAAGTCTGATCTAGTAGTGAGACCCTGAACATCCTGTAGAGCCTTCCCTAAAATATAGGGAAAAAAAAGAAAAATAATTTTTTCCTATAAGACAGAAAGATGAGATAGCTCAGTAGAGGGGAAATAGCTCAGTAGAGGGGTGATAGCTTAGAATAAGCGCCTGCTTGGCAAGCGCAGCGTCCTGAGTTCAATCCCCAGTACCACAAAAAACAAACAAACCACAAAAAAAAAAGTTGATAACATGTCAGGTTTATTGAGAATTCACATTTTTTTCTACTTGGTTTAAAATTATGGGTTTTTGGTGACTGGGGAGATAGCTCAGTGATCTAAGAGCTTGCCTATAAGCACAAGGACCCAGTTTTGATCCTTGGAACTGCCTGCCTTGCAGGTCACCAAAACAGGGTGTGGTTGCACAGGCCTGTAATCCCAGTGCTGGTGAGGTTGAGACAGGAGGAGGAGCACTAGGAGTCTGAGCTATGTAGTGAGACCCTGTACCAAATAAATAAATAAACAGACAAATAAATTAAAAAACAAGTAGGCTAAGTTTTAATGTAAATGTGAATGGATATCATAAATGTTCTTGGGTCAGGCTAAAATAATTTATATTGTCAAAGGATCACACATGTTTCTGTATACAAAGTAGTTTGCTGGTAAGCAAGTTAGGAAGTAGGAGATCCTTATTGGAAAATATCAAACTGCCAAGATGTTATTGAAATATACAAAGAGAATAAAGGAAATGCAGAATACAGCTATTTAAAGAATAGTAGGGGCGGGACAGATAGCTTGGTGGTCTGCGCACCTGCCTGGCAAGCACAAAGACTGGGGCAGTACTGCATGCTCTGCTACCATGCCGGCCACTGAAACTAGGCATGGTGGCACATGCCTGTAATCCCAGCACTGGGCAGGCTGAGACAGGAGGATCACTGTGAGTCCGAGCTGTGTAGCAAGACCTTGTGCCAAATAAATAAACATTTAAAAAACTAAAATGTAAAATTGTGGGTTTTTTGCAGTACAAGGGATCGAAGTCAAGGTCTTGCACTTACCAGGCAGATGTTTATGCCACTGAGCTATATCAGATATATCACCAGCCCTAAAATTTTGTTTTAGAAGTCTTAATTGGCAAAATATAGGCAGTCATGAGGAAGGCTTTAGGCTTGTGCAAAAGTTTTTTTGGGCAATAGATAAGATCTGATGTGTTCTTTGGCTGATAAACCCTACACATTGAGAATTAATATTCGACTTATTTTACTGTAATGAAGTTTTGTTTGCAAATTACATGCTAGTTTTCTGTGAAGGCAGAACTAATTTAACTATGTACTTGATACATTAAAACAGTATATATGTGCATATAATAATTTTATTTAGATATGCAGGACAGGTGGGCTATTTGATTGCTGGGATGAGAGATGTCACTGAAGCACAAATAGGAGATACATTGTATTTACATAATCATCCTGTGGAGCCCTTGCCTGGGTTTAAATCAGCGAAACCAATGGTATTTGCAGGTGAGGAGCTCACAAATTTAAAGGTTGAGGGCCAAGGTATTAGAAGTCTGTGTCTGCAGTGGAAGATAATTGCTAGCAGATAAAGACATTCTAATTATTTCAAATAACTGCTAGTGCCAGGATGTCATTGTTTGTTGCATGTGTTATATATTTCTACCTCAATTAATAAATTTATATATGATGAAATTTCATGAGATGATTTAGTACTCCTTAAATGAGCCGACATATTTGAGAACATGATTAATATAAATTATCTTGTTACTCTAAATTTAGTTCCTTGTTATATTTTTCTAATATGTTTTCATTGGGCCAGGGAGATAGCTCAGTGATTTAAGTACCTGCCTGGCAAGGGCAAGGTGTTGAGTTCAATACCCAGTATGAAAAAACAAAGTTTTTATTATGAATTATTGGTGCACTTCTACTGAATGGCCTCCTCTTAGCGGGACTTTGTTATACTAGTATAGATATGACAAGAGAGTATCATAGCCTTGAGTATGTTAACTTGGGAACTTTTTTCTACTGCTAGAGACATTTGGATTAATCATGAACTGTATATGATGGTGTCTAGTCTTAGCTTTTTATAATTTCTCTTACTGGGAATTACGCGTTAAATTTAATTTCATTTAGACAGTCATTCATTAGGATTTTGGAGGACTTTAAAGATGTGGACTTCTTAGATGTAAAAAGAAAGCAGATGTGATGAATTAGTACCTTCTTAGTTTTTGTTAATTGTGAAAAGTAAGTTTTATCTTTGGTCTGAATAAACAAAAAGAAAGAGTTATCTGAAATGTTCATTTCTATTCCTCCTCTTATCTGTTAACAGGGTTTTATTTATAGTTTTGGAATATCTTACACTTTTTTGAGGTAGACAATGTGTTTTCAAATTAGGCCTAATTTCCGTGATGTATTCTTATTTTTCTTCCATTTAAATTTCTGTAAAAGCATAAAAACTGTTGTCTGAATCCAGTTATATGTTCATTAAAACTTATGACTTAGAAGACACTTCACAATCAATTTAATATGCATTGGTTTTTAACAAGCTAATGTTCTGTTCGATCCAGTGTAGAAAAGTATTATAAAAGCTAACTGGTCAATATTTAACTTGGCAGCACAACGTATTAGGTTTGTTTTATAGGCAGCTTATCACACGTTACAATGAGAAATCCATGTGTCCCTAGGAATGTACCCTATAGATCAATCTGAATATAATAATCTGAAGAGTGCCATAGAGAAACTGACTTTAAATGACTCCAGTGTGACCGTACATCGGGATAGTAGTCTTGCCTTGGGTGCTGGCTGGAGGTAAGATTCATGTTATGGACTTGCTGTTTTAGAGGAGGGAAAAGGAGTGCATTGCTTTGAACACTTCTGAAGATAAGTTCATGTTAATAAAAAGAATTCAAACATGTTACATATACCTTTTCCACACTGTGGCTTCCCATTTTGTGGATTAAATTTTCTAGTGTTCTAAAATAATGAAAGATCTTAATTTTATCAAATGATAGTAGCATTTAATAATGACGTGAATTGCCTGAATGACTTTTGATTCCACTCCTCCTCTATGATGTAAGAGTAAGTTTGTTAATGGAAAGAGGACAGTAGAGCCCATGAGGAGTGAACATTTTGGAGATTGCCTTTTTTTTTTTTTTTTTTTAACCAGGTTGGGATTTCTTGGACTTCTGCATATGGAAGTTTTCAATCAGCGGCTTGAACAAGAATATAATACTTCTGTTATTCTGACAACACCTACTGTTCCATATAAAGCTGTTCTTTCTTCAGCAAAATTAATAAAGGTATTGTAAACTTTGTACAAATGTAGAAAAACTAAATGTGCAGAATGTTGAAAGAAATTTTATTATACTAATATCTGAGTGGCTAATAAAATGATTAATAAGTTGAAGATTTATTTAGTGAAGAACCATATTTATATATAATTTTTTAGCTTGCTCTCCACATTACCAAAACTAATCAATAACTGATACTAAAATATAAAATTAATAATGAAAATAGTATTCTAAATTTAATACAAATGTAAAAACTATAATGTTGTCACAACTCATGTATCGTTTAAAAAGTGAAGCATTCATTTTTGTGGCCAAAAAATTTTTAAGTTAAAGATAGAGACAATATTATTTTCCTTCTAAGAAGCAATTTAGTAATACAAAATAGATACGGACTTTGACATCTGTTAGTCTTCTGCAAAAAAAAAGCTTAGTTATAAACTAATTGTAATGTTACAGTCAAATTTAAGTATATTGTCATATGCTTTCTAAATGGTTCGGGCATGTGTTCAGCAAATAGTTACAAAATATGTATTAATTATTGGTAATGTTAAATAATTATAATTGCAAGGTCTTTAAAGAAAAAGCATGTTAAGATAACAATTCAATAATTTTTTATTAACTGCAATCAATTGGTTAACAAAAATCTCTAGTTACTCTGTAAGTTAAAAATATTAAAGAAAAATAATAACTTTTGTAACAGTTGTTTATTTTTCTCATTTTTAGGAATACAGAGAAAAAGAAATCACAATAATCAACCCTGCACAATTCCCTGATAAATCTAAAGTAGCAGAATATCTGGAGCCAGTTGTTCTGGGCACTATTATCACACCAAATGAATACACTGGAAAAATAATGGCACTTTGCCAGGTAAAAATTCATACAGTTTATTTTATTTTATTATTTTTTTCATACAGTTTATCATGAAAGTAGGTTTAGACCTTTGGAGCAGTAGTTCCTAGCTTAGGTTTTGAAAAAATTACCCTTGATACACAAACTGAATTTATAAACAGATTTTTATATGTGTCTGTCTGTATGTATACATGTAGCTAAAGATATGCATTCTTTTTGTTAGTACTTTGAAGTGAAAGACAAAAAATACAATAAATTTTATCCTGTGTGTTAACCTACCGAATTAGCACATTAGCCCAAAAGAAATTAATTTAGTATCTACTTCTAGGTGGTCAAAAGTGTGATTTCTTGTAGTCTTTTTGACTACTTTGAATTTAATAGTTTGCAAAAAAATTATAAAATTTTAGGACTCTGTAGATTGGATGGTATCCCCCGTTTTGCATTATAGTTTTTGCCTATGATAGTAATCCACAAAGGGACTATAATCATATTCCTCCAGAATTACTGTTTGAAATACAATAGCACACATTGTACAATGTGCTAGAAGGCTTGAGTTTTCTACCATCACAAATTGTAGTGTAATTTTAGTCACTTTATTTCAGATTTCTTTATAAAAAATTAGAACTGATTGCAGTTTTTTGATTTACCACCATATGAAATAATTTCAATTTATAAAAATTTAAAATAAGAAATTAGAAGCTTAGGTCACAAGCATAATAAAACAAATAAAGTTTTGCCTATATTAAAAAATACTGCTTGAGACATTGAAGAAACATTTATTTTGTGCACTCTTTATTGAGATTTGTACCTTGGTGATTGACATCTCTATTGGTAAGTCTAGATTAATATTTGAGTATGTTATCATTAACTACATTTTTTCTTCCTCTTTTAGGCTCGAAGAGCAGTTCAGAAACATTTGATGTTTATTGATCAAAACAGAGTTATGCTTAAATATCTCTTCCCTTTGAATGAAATTGTGGTAGATTTTTATGACTCTTTGAAATCCTTGTCTTCTGGATATGCTAGGTAAAAAAAATAATAGGAATATCAAATGATTAGAAAACCTTTGAAATGCTGACAAGCATACTAATATTTCCTCTGTTTCATAATCTCAGGTCTCTTACAAAAGTTGAGAATCATATTCTGAAGTTAAAAATGTTGGAACAACCTTTTAAGCATTAGAGAATATTTGTAGTTTGCTTATAGGAGAAAAAGTTCTTTTGATGTATCATCCATGTATTACTCTTAATGAAAAATATAACTATTAAGTGTGCATTTACACTTACATATGCTTTAATAACTTAGTCTTCCCAGGAATAAGTGGCTTATGTCATAAAACCCATTGTGTATCCTACGGGAGTAATAGAGTACAGCCAGGTAACAGTGAAAGGAAAATCAGTATTCACAAACAATGAGCTAAGGACACAGCATTTTCACTGTCTTTTGTCTTCTGGCTAATAGCTCAGTATGCCCTCACTACCCTAAGATGTTTATAGGCTGGCATGGTACACAGTAGAGTATAAAGGCTCTATGAAACACACTGGGAAGGTGAAGGTAAAATAAAGCACGCACAGTGCATGTATACTGAAAGAAAGATTCCAGTGTTTCTGTCTGCCTCACTCGGATGTTTGACTTTATGAAATGAGCCTTTCAGTGAACAGAGTATGCACAGAAATGTTTTTTACCAAGGAAATCTTTTATGTTTGTTTATATTGAAAGCTTACTTTTCTACATTGTCACCCAGGTTTTTTTTTTCTTCTATAGGTCTAAGTTAAGTGGCAATTGAAGTAAAATGAAATGAGGTGTCATTTTTTTTTTTTTTTTTTTTTTCTTTGCGGAACCAGGGATTGAACTCAGGTCCTCGTGCTTGACAGGGAAGCACTTATTCTACTGAGCCATTGTCCCAGTCCCCCAAGGTGGCATTTTAAACAATTACTATAATTAAAAGGATGGTCAATAACCTTAATGTTTATATAGGCTTATATAACCTTAATGTTTATACTTGGCAAAAGTGTAAGGTTACAAGTTATCTTTGGGTACTGCTTTGAGAGTTAAGTTGCTTTTAAATGTTTTAGCTTGACAAGTTAAAAAATGGTTTATTTTCAACTACATAAGAAAATATTACAGCTTCCTAAATCACATGTAATTATTGGATTCAAGATGTATGTTTACCAGGTGCATTCAATTCAGTACTTAACAGAAATTTGTTAGATCATAGAGCTCCCATAGATTGAGATCAGAAAGAATCTACTGCTGTTCCCTTAGAGTACAGATGTGATGCCAAACCAAACATCTGTTTGCCTTCAGACCCCAACCTCTAAATTTAGCCTTTTGGAGTTTCAAATGTATTTTCACATTCTCACTTAGCTCTATAGTACCTGTAGTTTTAGCTATAGGTTATGTTTCCATTATCTATATAATGGTTTCTTTTGAAAACTTGACATAAGATTATTACAATTTTGTAGCTATAAACATGAGTCAGAGGATACATCTATATTTTCTGTCTTTGGGTATTCTCCATATTCTTTAACAGTGCCTTTAATATAGTCACATAAAGAATGCTTTATCAACACTTGAAGTAGTAATTTCATGTTAGAGTCAAAATTTTAGAAACCAAATATATTTGCAGTTCTTTGACAATCTGATTTTTAATTCTAATTAAAATTAAGGCAAAAGGAATATATATGTTGTCCATGATAGGAAGACTTATAAACACAATGGAAATTTTCTTTTGTAGATATTCAGTTTTGTAAGTTAAACATTAAGTTTTGGCCATGTTATTAATAGTAGTAGCTAAAACTAAGTGCTGATGTGTACTGTTTTAATAAATATGCACTAGGTAGTATACTCAGTTGCTGCAGAAAGTCTTGTGAAGGTACAAGACTTCATTTATACATGGCTGTTTTGTCAGTTCCATACTATTTATTTAAACATAGGGTTGTCATTGTTAATAGAACATGAAAGAGAAACTGAATTTACGAATCTTGAGAATATTGGCCAGAGGGCAGTGTTGGAAAGGAGGAGCCATTTATTTCATTGATCCATTTATGTAGTTGAGCTTAGCCACATTCTTCCCCTTTGTATATACGTCCTGAATGCCAAGGTAGAACAGATGTGCCTTTTCATGCATGTTTAGATCCACTTACATAAAAGTGTATATGCGATTTTAATGAAAAGTTAGATTTGGGAGTTAATAAAAGGAAAAAGGACATTTTGTAAAGAAAGAGAAATGTAATCTGCTGGGAAATATGTTTATCACTTTGAATCTTTACTTGTTAGCTTTGATTATGAAGATGCAGGCTACCAGACTGCAGATCTTATAAAAATGGACATTCTCCTGAATGGAAATACTGTGGAGGAGCTGGCTACAGTTGTACATAAGTAAGTTGAGTTGAAACATCGTGGAAGGTGGAACTAATAGCTTTTGACATGTTTTTCTTAGTGCACATTTTTATTTGAGAAGCGATATTTTAAAACCACTTAAGGATAATTTAAACCAATTTCTCTGTAATGTTTCCCACTATTGTTTTTCTGTACTTCTCTCAAGTATACTAGAGTAAAAGTTGTAATTTCCAGAAAGAACTGTGTTATAGAAAGAAATGTCTCAATTGCATACCTTGTAAAAATAATAAAAAAAAAGATTTTAAACTTTTTAAATGATGGTTTTTGGATCAGTGACAAAAAAGGTGTAATGTTCATAAACAGTACTAAAAAAAAAAACTTGCAGATGGCTTAAAATAAATTATTGCATACCTGTAAAAATTTAATGACAGAAAAGTTATTAAGTAAGAAAAGATGTGTATACTGTGGTCTAAAAGGAGTTGGGAAGAAAAGATAAAAGGATATATGTTTAAAATAAACATAAAACATTCACAGTATTTTCTTTAGAACAGGGAAGGACATCAAGAGTATTTTTTACTAATAGATGTGTTCCCAAATCTTGTGGAATTCTTTCTTTTTCAGTATTGGTAACTGAACAAGGACCTTCCCACAGAGCTCTATCTTCAGCTCTTTCTCATTTTTAAAACTTGGAACAGATGGCTGCGTGTGATAGTACATGTCTGTAATGTTAGCACTCAGGAAGTTTAGGCAGGATTTCCATGATTTTGAAGCCATCCTGGGCTACAAAACAAAACAAAAATTTGAGACAGGGCCAAAGTTGCTAAGTTTCCCAGGCTTGGCTTGAACCTCTGATCCTTCTGCCTTAACCTCTGGGATTATAGCTGTGCCCTACCACACCTGGCTCATATTTTTTAAAAGAGAAGTTATTCATGATTCAGATTCTAGAATTGTTTTTTAAATAGGACATGAATTCTATATGAATCTCCTTTTAAAAAAATTATCTTGGGGTTGGGGATTGGGCTCAGTGGTAGAACGCTTGCCTAGCAAGCTGGAAGCCCTCAGTTCTACCCTAGGCACCAAAAACAAAAAATAAACCTCTTCTAAAAAAAAAAATACCTTTAGGGCCTTCTAGATAGCTCAATGGTCTAAAGTGCATGCTTAGGCAAACTTAGAGAAGCCTAATGGACCCTGGTTCAATCCCGCCACCACACGCTGTGCCAGCCCCCGTGAGAAAGAAAAAAAAATCATGACATTGTTTATGCATATAAACTGTAAAGATACGTTAATTATAAAGGTATTTAACTAGCTTTTTTTTCTGTAATAGAGAAAAAGCATACTCTATTGGGAAAACCATATGTGAACGTCTAAAAGATTCTCTTCCTAGACAGCTATTTGAGATAGCAATTCAAGCTGCTATTGGAAGTAAAATAATTGCAAGAGAAACGTGAGTTGAATTTGACTTTTGTTCCACACTGGTTTTAGAAATGATATAATCAGGAAACCAAAGAGTATAAACTTTTAACATTGGTCCAAGTTTTATTCTTGAAGAAACAGTGAGATGAACTGCCTGACTCTCAGTTCCAGTGATTGAAGGGACAACTGCTACTCTGAATTATGTGCATCTACTGGGAGATATTAATGTAATGATACATAGGTTAAAACATTTCCTCTTACTTACACTGAATTACTATTGCTTTTCCTTGGTAAGAGTCTATCTCTTTTGGGTTTTATCCAGGTAGATTATGATCTATTAAGATAGGTTATAAGGGAATCTATATCTAAAAACAAATAAGTTTTTCTACCTGAAGTATCTAGTATCACTTCCCCTAAACTAGGGAGCTGATGAATAAAAGATAAATACTAATTTCTCATTAAGCTTTACATTCTCTAGCAACCTTGTGTGGGTTATACTAGATAGGAAGATTGGTTATCTTTTATAGCAAAGCGGTCTCTTTTATGATGTACGTATATAAATGAGAACACTGAATAAGCTGCTTTACTTTAACAGAAAACGAGGAAAAAAAAAAAAAAGAAAACGAGGCCCAGGGGTTTGATCCCCAGGCCTGCCATGCTAGCCCCGCCCTCGGGGCATGCTGAGCTGTAGATTGAGACTGGGTGTGGTGTTATACGCCTGTAATCCCAGCTCTTGGGAGGCTGTAAACAGGAGAATCACTAGGAGTTGGATCTAGCAGTGAGACTGATCACCTGTAGACCCTTCCCTACAATACAGGAAAAAAAGACAATATGAGAAATATCCTAGAAAGTGTAATTTAATAGTTACTATTTGAACATCTAGCAAAATTGTGCTGAGGTAGAGAATTCCTTAAGGAAACAGCAATTTTTACATTCCAGAGAACACCTAAAGGGACCTAATTTTCAAATTAGAAATACTTCAGTCCCTCACTATTTCATGGTTTGACTTTTGTAGACTCACTGTGTCATGAGTTTTCAAAAAATATTTAAATTATTTATCACAGATTTTTCACTATATTGCAGGATTTTGCTCTAGACTACAGTACTGTATGTGTATTTATATGCATAGTATTTGTGGTTTTAATTTTTGCCTAAAAAATTTTTAAATCTATAAAAATATATTAAAAATGTTAGTTGTAATATATCAAAACATTAAATTGAAATAAGATTATTTACACATATTTCTTTAGCAGATGAATATACTATACAGTATGGTATGCATACATTGTTAAAATTACATAAGTTTACGAGTTTAGAAAATGGTTAAGAACATTAGAAGTGTTTTTCAAAGTGTGGGAAAGGTTTCTAAGAGTGTGGAAAGGGTTTGTAAAGCCTTAAAATATATATAAATACTAATGTCAATACAACATAGCTACTTCACTGATTTTCATTTATTGTGGGGGTATCTGGAATGTACCTTCCTAAGGTATACAGAAATCTTTAAAAAATTTTACAGTACTATAATTGATTGGATGGGTATATTAAAATCATATAAAAAAGTTTGCTTTTACATCAATTATATAAAAGCTTCAACCAAGTCATGTTTTCTTTATGTTCCTGGCTGTACCGTTCACATATGTTAAGAGTCAATAATGAGATAACTATTTTTAGTTTTATTGAAGTAGTAATATTTCTAGGCTGAACCAGAAATATCGTAATGCAGTTCTTGTGTCCAGGTCACATCATACTCTGAGTTGGCCTAGTCATGCCTGATACCTGTAAACCTTGACTATTTTTCCTTTAATAAAGTGCATATAGATACATTTACTTGGTCTTTTATTAAGTACATGAAAATAAATGCAAGAGCATTTGAACTGTTTTATTTGTAGCAGTTTTACATAGCTAATGGCAGCACTGCCATTAAAATATTTTAGTAAAGAGGAATTGTTTTTGTCAGGCAGTCATTGTACCACTGAGTTAAACCCTCAACCCCTTGAGGAATTTTTAGAAATAATTATAAAAAGTATAATGAAATTAATATAATTAAATAAAATTTCCTCTTTTACAGTGTGAAGGCCTATAGGAAAAATGTTTTGGCAAAATGTGTATGTATCCAGCTGCACTTATTCTACTTTGTAGTATGTCTGTTTTATGGGTTTAAAATCAAGGGCGACATGATTATACTGACTTCTTTTGTATGCCCTTTTTTCTTTTTAAATAGTAAATAAAATTCAGCTTGGCCATAGTAATTCACTCATTTTGGCTGTTATTAAGCATGTTCTTATTTGTAAAATTTCCTCCTATGAAATACTAAAAGAATTTTTCTTTTGAACAGTTACTAACTTCATTATCTGGGCAACATTTTTTTTTTTTTTTTTTTAATGTGTAATGAATGATTTTAGAGATAATGATTATTGGCACCAGGCTCAGTAAGGAAAAGCACCTGCCTGGCTAGCGCAAGGTCCTGAGTTCTATCCCCGGTCCCCACCTCCCTCCCCAAAAAAGACTATTACAGTGGGAACACTGATTATTGGTAGCTGCCACTCCTATATTGCTTTGTCAGAGTTTGCTCTCAGTTATTTTGATTTATTAAATCAGTTAAGAACTGAATTTTTTTCTAAATGCTTAACATTAGCTTATGCCTCAATTATGACACTATAAAGAGTGTAGCTATACAATCCAAAATTTTAAGCTGTGAGTCAATAAATACAAATAAAGCCTTTGTCATTGTTTGAGCAGGTAGTAAGATTAGCAGAAATATCAGAGATAACTTTACAGATATCTACTTTATAGACAATATCAACTTTGGTAAGGTTGTTAGATGTATATTGCTAATTTTGTGTAAGTGTATAATTATTTTTTCATGGAGTGATCTGGACTTAAATTTTTTCAATTTTTTTTTCAGTATGGTGGTGATATTACCCGAAAAATGAAACTTTTGAAGAGACAAGCAGAAGGAAAAAAAAAATTGAGAAAAATTGGCAACATTGAAGTTCCAAAAGATGCTTTCATAAAAGTTTTAAAAACAATCTAATAAATAATTTAGAATTTTCATAAATTAAAACCAGTTTTCATAACAATTTATAATATTTTGACAATGGAAATTTTAAAATTTGCATTTTAGGGTTTTCAAGTTAAAATAATCTACTGTTTTTTCCTTGAAAGAGAACTGTACATGGATAAGAGGATTTGGAAGACATATGTTTCCAAATTTCTCTTCTACTAATCATCTTGGCTAGATAAGCTTCGTAGAACAGTAAAATCAGGATTACACTACCTCTACAGGCTATGAAAATTAAATGATTGAATGTGTGATAAGGTTAGGCACAGTGCACTTTAACTGTGTTTCTTCATGCAGGCTTAGTCCTTATGCTAAAAAGTCCTATACTGATGATTCCCTCTGGTTTAGGTGAAAAGATTTTCAAGACCACCAGAGTATCAAAGCTAGATCAATTTACTTGATATGTATGAATCATTTACTAAATTCAACATACTATTTAGACATTTGCTCTAACTTCTGATAAGATGCTTAGATATTTTTTCAAATGTCAATTAATTATAATGGTTTACATTATTATACTTCTAAGTTAAAGACTAGGGAAAGTGATGTGTTCTGGCCGTGAAAATGCCTTCATGCGAAATGATATGGTTTAGTAGTAGGAGCGGAACAAGGTAATTTAGCCACTGATTTTTTTCATCTACCTTGAACAAGAAAAGTTTCTTTTAGAAGACCATCAATGATGAATTTTATACTCAGTGTGTTACATTATGAGATAATTTTAATTAAAAATTAAGAGAGCCTTTGCTGGTGTGGTGGCACACACCTATAATTCCAGCACTCAGGAGACCGAGGCAGGTGTAGCAGCTAGTTCAAGGCCATTCTGGACTAAAAGGTGAGTTTAAACCCAGCCTGACCTACATAATGAAACTGTCTCAAAAAAGAAAGTGAGGACTTAGTATCTCTAGAGTGAAGTTTGTGGTTTATTTTATATATATGTGTATATATATATATAGTTATATATAAGTTATATATATAATATATAGTAAATATATAATATTTATATATTATATATAGATTACATATATATTATATATATAAATTAATCTACCCATGTATTTTCCCTCCTTGCCCCAAAAGAACAGATGAAATATGAAGCTCCTTAACAGTATTTGCAAACATGGCAGTGTATTTGAAACTAGAATAGTTTCTAAAATGTTGTGTGCATCCACTATTGCCAGGAAAGTCAGAAGTTAGCTGGCACATATGCAAACTGTGTTACATAACATTTGTGGGTTTTTTTTCTTAATTTGGATAAATGTTCTCTTTTAACCTGTGACTAGAGAATAGTTTTTTCATTAATCCTAGTACAAAATAGCATTTTTTTAGACTGATTATTTACTTCCTATTTAATGGCACTTGAGATTGACCCAGGGGCTATAGAGCTGTATACCAAGCCTTTTTTTTGAGATAGGGTCTTACTAAATTGCTAAGTCTGGCCTCAAACTTGAGATCCTCCTACCTCAGCCCTCTTGGGTAGCTGGGATCACAGACTTGTGTGCTGTCACCACCAGCTCATTTCTCATATTGGAAGTCTCTCCTGTGGCCATTTTCTTAGATTATTTTAGTGATTTGGAGCTGTGTCTTATACGCATATAATCTTTCAGTGACTTTTTTTTTTTTTTGTGGAACTGGGGATTGAACTCAGGCCCTTGTGCTTGGCTTGCCAGGGAAGCACTTATTCCACTGAGCCATCTCCCTGGCCCCTTCAGTCACATTATGTTACTAAGAGTTCTACAGTGATCTATATGACTATTAAAGTACTTGGTATGTCAGATACTATGCTAAATTCTATATAATCTACATTTTTTTTTTCACACAAGGGCAGTTATTGACTGAGCAGAAATTTCAAACAGTGGTTTCATTCTTCAAAAGTCAAGTTTACTGCGCTTCTTGGGAAATGACTTCAGTGAACTTTTAAATCCTTTGCATCTTACCTTTTGACTTAGGGAGTTATAGAGGCCAGACTAGTTTGCTGAAGAGCTAAAGTACATGGACCTAAACTAGCTTCTTAACAGCAGCTGTAATGAAACAGCGTATCTTTTAGAACTTTAGGGCATGGAAAGGGTACACCTTTAGCTGTGAAGGGTACACCAAAACACACACCTTTGGCTTTTTCACTCCAATCCTATATGACCAGATATTTGGGTTGTCTGCAATAAACTGTTACTGCCAGATGCTACTAATACATTTGATTAAAAACGTTTTATAAGGCTATTAAAGTAGCATTATTTTACTCTAGAAGTATTTTTATTATTTAAACTTTTTAAATTATTTTTCTGTTTTTACAACAGGGACTCACAGTGATCCTCCTGTTTTCAGCTTCCCAAATGCTGGGATTACACCATGCCTAGCCTCAATCACCCCTCAGCATGCCCTGTGGGCAGGGCTGGCACAGCATACCAGGAAATTAGCTACCCCCCCCCCACCCAGAAAGTGCTTTGGTCTGCCGAGCTATCAGGCTGGCCCTTTTAATATTTTAATCATAGTTTATTAAAGAAATATATAAGGCCTTCTACAAGATGTGCTTATTAAATGTAAAACATGCAAAGGATGAGGTGTGTTCTTTAAAACTATAGAGAGACTGTCTTGAAATCTAACTGCATATTGGCAACAAAAGGCTCAAGTATATTGGAATTTCACAAATGTGTATGTTTCACTTCTGGAAACAAAATTCAGATAACCTCATTATTAATAAGTTTATTTGAGTTAAAGATAGAAAACAATATAGATCTGTAATTCAGTTTATCACAATATGAAAGTTTACAGTAACTATATACATTTCATAGTATCCTTTTAGACATATACAAGGAATAAAGCTGATCATTTATGAAATTTAGCAATAATCAAAATATTCTTCAAAAGAATTTAAATTTATATAAAGCTCATAATTGCCAAGCTACGTGTACCATGTATATATAGACAGCATGAACCCCTAGTCATTAAATAAAAATAAGAGCACATCTGTAAAAAGGTGCTAAAATGGTGCGCAAAAAAACATGCACTTACACATATATTCCAAAAGGGTATAAACAAACTACTTTGAGACACTGTCATCTCGTTTCCTTTACCAACAAATGTAGCAGGACTCTGATGTCCACATACTACTGCTGAAAGATGACTAAGGCAACACCGAGAGAAAACCTAAGGACAGCATTCTAAGAGTAAATATTTGCAATGATAGTTACATAATAAAAGGCTTGGCATGTTTCCCTATAATTAAAAAAAGTGTCATGACACACATGGTACCTAAAGTGCACAATTTTTAATTTTAAAATGAAGCCAGCAGACATTTATTTGCTGTTTATAGGTATGTACCTTTCTGTAATTGATAATGCATAGCCAATCAACTTTGAGAGCCAAAAATGTCATAAATCCTAGTGTAGTTATTTTAAATATGGAATGTTTAACAGATAATGGATTTTAAAGTGGCAATCTTCGATGTTTCCCATGATTTATATTGCATAGCTGAAAATTCATCTACTAATAAAGTGGAGTTTCCAAGTAGAATTTTGCTTCAGTCTCCTTCAGTTTCCTTCTTTCATACTGTATAGTGGATCCACAAGTTTATTGTGCACATGCATTAAACCTTGAAGAAAAAAACCACAGTTCTAGTTGTGTTTTTATTTTTTACCTTGCTTTAGAAAACAAAGTATTTAAAAGATACAATAGGTATATTTGGTTCTCATCTAATCCAGAGAAGTCAAGTTCATTGAAAAATGCAAATAGTGTTTAAAATACTTAAGTTTTAACTATCTAGCAAATACCAGTGTATAGTTATGAAACTGCAAGTCTGAAACTTATACAGTACTTTGGAAGTAACCAGGGTGGGAACAGTTACGTGTTTAGAGAGCAACAATGTGACAAGATAATAACCTTGAACAAAACGTCGACAATGGGTTTTAATTATATCTCAAAGTTTATAGTGCTTCAGTTAGGTGCTAGAATTGCTATCAGTATTCCGTTACTCTACATTCCATTGGCAGTTATACTTTGAATACATATTTACAAAAGTGATAAGATTCATCACACAGAGCTGGCCAAATAGCTCAACGGATTAAAGTGCCTACAAGCAGACACGGGAGGGGTTCGATGGGGGGCGCTGCCCCTGGGGGACACTCAGAGACAGTGATTGAGACTGAGCTTCGTGGTGCACGCGTGTAATTCCAGCTCTTGGGAGGCCATAGGTGGATCACTGAGTCTAATCTAGTAGGCCCTAAACACCCTGTAGACCCTTCCTTAAAACAAACAAAAATTGTCACACAGGTAATATCAAAGCCTGTGTTAATTGAAGTAGAAATTAAGATTTTTAAAATCTTAATTTTTTTATGTATTTGCTACAGGGTCTCAACTACACATATTGAACTCGTAGTGGTCTTCCTGTTTTTCAACCTCCCAAGTGGGATTACAGACATGCACCATCATGCCTAGTCTCAATTGCCCTCTCAGCTTGCCCCAGGAGTGGGGCCACCACAGCAAGCTGGGGATCGAACCTGGTCTCTGCATCTGCCTAAGGAGGCGCTTTAAACTACTGATCTATCTGGCCAGCCCCAAATTTAAGATTTTAAGTTTAGGTTTTATGCAGTTTAAATTTATGTAGATCTTAATTTTATAAAGAATGCATATGTTTGTGTACAGTTTTACCTATTAGACCTTACCTTTAATAGAAGTACTGACTTATTAAATATTCAAAAAGGAGTAAAACACCTTGATAAAAACCAAATTATGATAAAACTAAGACTAGTAAATAGAGGATTTACCTGGGGATTACTGGACTAGAAAATGGCCACATTCAATGCCTTAAAAGTGATAATGAATATTGTTTGTATCAACTTCAGCTTTCATGACGAAAGCTGGAGAACTACATGGAAATACACAAGTAAAATTTCACCTGCAAACTTTGATGTTATTCACAACTCATCACTTAGGTGCTCTCAGTTTTTACAAAGAAGCGAACAATTCCTAATTGTATTTTGACATATTTGTGGTTTGGTAAAATTCTTTAAAATATAAAAGAATGTTACAGAAGGAAATGGTAAGTTTTGAGACATCTACATCACTATTAAAATGCTTTTGAATATTTAGTCAAGAAGGAAAATGCTCACAGAACATTAAATGCAAATATAACAAAACTGTACAGCATGATGAGTCTTCTAAAATTGATTTTCAGTGCTTGCCAAACTTCAGTGACTTATGTACCACTTTCAATGTGCCATATTTTAACATTTACATGAACTATATGTTAATGATTAACTGAATTAGTTTTTAAAAGTTTATGTACTATATTTCTACATAAGAATTGTTTAAATACCATCATTTTGTATAGTGTTCACAAATAATTTATCAGGAAAGTATGAAATGACACCCATTTTAAGACATCCCAGCGAAAGATCAGCATGGCAGAATAGTGAAATATAGTTTCTTAATGTTAAGTGATAATAATCAGAGATCTGACTTACTCAGTATATTTTCTGTTAGAGAAAAACTAAAATTCATGTAACAGAAATAGCACATGTACTAAACAAGTAGCACATAAATACAGGTGATTTTTTTAAAGAAACTTTTCATAGCCTGCTTATGTGTTTGGATTTATATAATACTTAAGTAATGAGTTATAAATTTATTGTAAAAAACATGTCTTGGGCTGGGGAGATAGCTCAGCCATCTAAACGCCTTCCTGGCAAGTACGCAGACCCAAACCAATTCTGTGTACCACAGGCCATGCTGACCACACCTGTGGCAGCTCTCAACCGGAGCATAGTGGTGCATGCCTGTAATCCCAGCGTTGGAAGGCTGAGATGGAAGCATCACTATGAGCCTGAACTGAGTAGTGAGATCCCATATCCAATTAAAAATATGTATCTATTAAAAAAAGATCTCTTAAAATCTAAACTGATAAGCCAAGCATGTGGGTGTGGGTGTGGGTGTGTGTGCGCACATGCTTGTTTTTTAACAAAACCAGGTACAATAAAGTTGGAGAATTACTAAAATAGAATACAGGAAAAAGCAAAAGGAAAATCACTCAGAAATAAAGAAGCTCCTGCTAACTTACAGTACTTAATCCTTTGTGTTTTAAAATGTAGCTATTATAGGCAAAAATTCAAATTGTGACAGAGGAGATAGTGGGAGATGTGGCAACCATGGATTAGGCTTTAAGCAGAGACCTAAGGCAGGACTGGTATACATGAGAAGAAACTAAAACACATCAGATACACATTCTGTTTGGTTATTTAACCTGGTATATTAAATATGAAAAAAAGTCATTTTAGATTTTAAGAAAAATATTTACTGAAAATATTGAGATTTTTTTCATGAAAGAAAATAGGGTATCTAAAAGCTATTACAAGCGAAAAGCTTTATTGAAAAATCTACTACTGTATCAGCACAATATGAGTTTTCAATGGCCACAGAATGGGCTTCAATCCCCACAGTAATACATCTCACACTTTGCTTCTGAAATTCAGTGCTCACCTTTAAAGTATTTCACAGTTTTAACTCTCAATTCTAAAGTAGCATCTTCATCACATACGAAAATAGTTCTGGGATGCTGCTGGAAAGCTGACACAGTCCACATATGGTTGACCCCTTCTTCGATTGCTTTGTACAAGGCAAACGCTTTGTGTGCACCCGTTATGAGGATCATAACCTGAAAAGTCATGCACATTCATTATTAAATAATAGTTAAAAACATGTTCCAAATGAGGTGCTTGAATGACGAGGTTGTAAGTGTACTGCAAAGTATGATTAACACAGTACTGATAAGTACCTAGAAGACTGAAGAAAAGGAAACCAAAGTGTCTTGCAAAAGCAAAATTATTTGTCTTGAAAGGATTTGTATCATCTCAGTAATACAAAACATCACTCTAGTGCAGATAAGCAATGTTATAAAAAAGCAAAACTAAACAGACCTTCCAAATGCCATCCAGAGAAGTCAGACTATCACTTCACTGAATGTGTGTAATCTAGGGTTGTTTCAAACAAAAATAGAATTAAGGAATGACAAATACAAGAGCTCTTTCAAGCAAACATAACTGGTAATATTCTAACAAACTACAGAAAAGCCACTGTCTTGGTCCTAAATCACTGACTGCCTATAAAATAATTCAAACAACATATACAAATGTCAAGTGTATCAGAATAAATCTTTTGATTTTAGCAATAAATCTATCACAGTTTGCAATTCAGACTGCACATAAGTTGATGTAATGTTTTAAATTTTTTTTTTTTTTTGGCAGAACCAGGAATTGAACTCAGGCTCCTGGGCTTGCCAGGCAAGTGCTTATTCCACTGAGCCATTTCCCCG